>CM053790.1:836571145-836581145 GCA_028749045.1 Cupressus sempervirens
AGAGAAAAATAATTGTGCAGTAATTATTGCATGATCAAGCCTTTTAAAATTCATGTCAGATCCAACTCTAACATTAGACTAAGAATGAAAAATCCCACCAAAATGATGGTGATGGACATTGGGATTAAAAAGGCCCAATTTATCATACATGTAGTGCTAGGCTTCTCTTTACCTAGTTGTCTATCAAAATGGTAAATACCATATTTGTTAGAGGCTAGCTCAACCATATTGTAATCTACACATACAACCCAAGTGGTAGGTGCCAAAGAATCTTCCATCCAATACCATAGGTGCGATCTTTCCACAACATCATTGAGAGCATAAAAATTAACTATGCCAAAGGAATGATTATTGAAAGATGAAAAAATGCAGACAATCATGTGCATTGGGTTAGAACCATGAGGAATAGATGGACAAATAAAATGAGGTGAGAGAAGAGTAACTACACCACCTCAATCATCTTCATGCTAGGAAGAGAAATTAACATTTTCTAGCAAGATAATATAGCAAGAAGCATTGAGCAAAAACCTTGAGATTTTAACATTTTGGAGGCACAAAATATCAATGATACCAAGTTGACATCTAGTGTCGTGCACATAATATTTGCGAGGAAGGTCTCTGGGACCCCACACACTCCATAAGAGTACATTCACGAAAACAACTCTTGCATGTCATCCTCATCCCCAAGAGAGGAGAAACTATTGTGAAACAAGGAACTAGTGGTGAATGTAGAAGAAGAATACCCACCAAAGATGATTCTCCATTTCTCATAACCACCATCTAGTTTATCTCCACAACCATCTGGGTTGTGATACCTCTTAAAAGGGTCAGAACTTATCGGAAAGGTCTTATGTGTAGTGTAGACCCAAGTGGGTTGAGAAATACCCATATATGCCCCAGTCCTCTAAGAAGCAGGGTTTAAACAAGTGCTAGTACCATTGGTATGACTTGTATAATACTTGTAGTAACTAGAAAAATATCCAGTGAAGGAAGAGAAGAGGAAGACATTGGTTGTTTAGTAAGTTTTAGACTTGCAAACAAAAATTGTCCACTCATCTTTCCTTCCATTCTCAATAGGTTTGACTTATAAATGCTTTGTAGGATTCAACTTTTGAGGCACAACTAGTAGAAATTCCTTTATCTTATGGTTAATTGATTGATACTAATAGCATGTGTTCTGCAGGTTCAAATAAAGAACCTTCTAGGTGAAGGTGTGAGCCCTAACCTAGATATCGATAGTTTGTTTAAGGTTGCAAAAAAGGTCTACTTTAAGGTAAACCCTTTTTTTCGGATGAGCTTCGAAATATTTTTAGGTTCCATACAAACAACCATACCTAGGCTTTTAAAAATGGCCTAGATAAAAAACTAGTAGGGCATGGGGAGACCCATAAACTTGACCCAAGTAGGGGCCCTCAACTTCTTGTCATCTAATACAAAGAAGTCGCATGACCATCATTGGAAAACTAGGATGGAGGACCTAGCCATCGAAGGCCCATTGTTAACAACTACATTAGTTTGTGAAGGGTTAGTAAACCAAAATAGAAAAAATCCCTTAGTAAGGCTTTGAACACCATCAATCTAGAGTCCATGGGGAATCTAAGACATGGAAACCATTCTTTAAGCATGATTTCAAGAGGATTTCTACCCATAAAATATCCTAGATCAAATATGGTTCTCTAACCAATCACAAGTAATTAAAATGCTAACTATTGAGAACAGTATTAGAGGAGGCCTTACATTGTGAAACAATTTCAGAACAAACTTGTGAATGTGTTTTTTTAGTGGAGGTGCCATGAGCATCCAACGTAGCACCACCAATACTAGTATTAACAACTAGGATAAAGTTAGTTGGAGCCATAATAAAATACCATAATGCTCCTACAATAAATGTGGTATGACATGTGCAAAACTAGAGATGAATTTAAAGAAAACATCATATTGCATGTGAAACCCTAGTATAGTGCATTGCCTCAAAACAATTTATAGTACCCTCTCCTATAATGTAATCATTGAATCCTCTGATAATTTCTTTTTTACTAGTTACATACATACATACATACATACATATATATATATAGTCAATGATTAAGGGTGTGTGTTCGTGGATGCTCAATGACAATACATAGAAAATGAGCTATTCAAATTCATTCCAGTGATAAAATGGGAGCTTTGGGTAACGGTAAGGACATCCATACCCAAGATTTTTAAGGACAATCAAGGCATATAGATTGTTTAACATAATGCCTAAAAGAGATCACATTCCATGGAATCATGTGCTTAGGTTTCTAGTCTAGCAATGGAGTATGTCCCAACATCTATGTAGGTTATAGTGGTCGTTGGATCCCATTCATAGTGCCTGTCAAATGTACACTATAATGTCATAAGCTACAATGTACCTATGATGACTGGTTATTTTTGGTTGTAATACCTATAGGTATATCACCACTATATTAAAGTAAATTGGTGGGTAGTTACATTGTAAATTAGCTTTGCAAAATAAACTAACTTATATGGTTTTGCATTATGGTGGAAGGAGTATGGGATAGAGGCTAGTCATTGCCTAGGTGAAAACAAGGTGCATAAAAGATGCAACATGTTTTCTAACCATGATACTAATATGGGGGGGGGGGAGGGGGGGGCAGAGAGAGAGAGAGAGAGAGAGAGAGAGAGAGAGAGAGAGAGAGAGAGAGAGAGAGAGAGAGAGAGAGAGAGAGAGATCCTTTGGCCTCCCATGAGAAAACTAGAAATTCTAAGCCTACTGATAACCTAGGAAATAAATTTGACCCTAGATCAAAAAGGAAAGCCACTAGGAGAAATTAAGGTGAACAGTAGGAGCAAGAGATAGGTATTGAAGGGAAAAATGAGGGAACATGGGCAGTGATCAGGATAGCCTAAAGAATGAGGGAACATGCCCTCTCGTGTGTCTAATACTCTAGAGTCTAGGAAAGAGGGCGATATGGGAGAGTAGGGCATAGTTACTTCTCTTTATAGAGTCATTAATATTGTTAGTTAGACATAAGGGGTTAAAATTGTGAGGTTAGATCAATAGAAAGGAGGGAATATGGTGGGCATGACACTCAAAAGGAGGAAAGGACAATGGGAAAGACTACTACAATCAAACAACCTCAAGGTAATCCAAATTTTATTTGTTAGGATTCAAAAGATCCAAAACAATATAAGAATAAATAGTTATATGCAAAAATAGAAGAAGAATACGAAGTGAACATAGATAACACACAGATTTAATGTGTTTCACACCAAAACATGGGCTACATCCACCTACATAGCCTTCAACCTTTCTATTATCCAGTAAAAACATACACCAACATTACAATGAATTATGCATCTCAACCTCTTATAACAACATTTTAAGGAAACCTTTAAAATCAACCATTTTTAGGTTTTACAATTTTAGTTTTCATCTCCCAAAAAACCACAAAAATTTTTTGGCACTGTGCAATCACCACAACATCAATGCCCACTACATGATCAATCACTATAATATCAACATTATTAAGATAGAGGAATCTATCACTAGCCTGATAAAAAAATATGAGGACATAGAGGAAAAATTTGATAGGGTTGCCATCTTTTATGTTGCATATCATGTGTTCCCTTGCTACTACCCTTTACTTGTTGCAAGCTAGAAAGGAGGATATTATAGATGTCAAAGACATAAAGACTACTTGGTCATTGTATGACTTCCTCATAGAGGAGTGGGTGTGCCTACTTCTAGAGAACTCAAGGAACGAGAACAAGGAGAGTTAGCACCTTCTCATGTACTTTCTTTCAATTTTTTGTTTAAAATAGCTAGTTTTTGCTTGGCCTAGGATACTTAGTTTTTTTTTAATTATTGGACTTTTTATTGCCCATAGATGTTTACTAGGCTAGTTTTATGTATAATTTTGATAATATTATTTTTATTAGTTGTAGTAAGTTTAGGCATAGAAATATTTTAGTTTGGGGGGTTTTTGATATTAAGAAAAGGAGTCGGTTAATCATATGGTATCTTGGTAATTTCTAGCCTTGTTTTTTTTATTTAGGTCAACCCTAAATTTGGTTGCAATTTAATATTAAAAACATGTTTTCTAACAAAAATAATTAGAATTTTCTTTTGAAGGAAAATAGATTCATTGTATCCTAAAATTTCGGTGAACATTTTAGTCCTCACATCATTTATGTCAAGAGTGTCATTTTACTCATAAGAATTTAATAAATATACGTTTAAAATCTATAGGGTTGTTACTTTATACTAGAAGTGGATTTCCCACTTCTTCTACTTTTCCTTATTTGTCTTATAAGGAGACTTTATCTTCTTTTCTACATTGGAGTAATTTTTAACGTTCATTTCATGCTTTGACTATAAGTAGTTCTCTAAAACTGCAAATAGAGCTCAATATCATAGACTTCAAGTGTCTAGGCAACTTATTTTGTTTATGTCACAAATAAACAAAATACAACTCCTTGAACCAATACAACAAGATAATGACATGTGTGTTCTTATACTCTTAACAAAAAATTTCTCTAGAAAGATTTTGATTCTTCTCATTTTCTCAAAGATGACATCTTTATCTTTTAGAAGGATCTAGTGGGTGGGTATTATGATTATCTTCTATTTTCCTAAACCAAAATATTAAATAATGCAAAACTTAGAGCATATAGAAACCCACAAAAAAGTGTATGTTGAGGTACTATTACAAGAGATAATTTTATAGAATGGTGCTCCTATTGTAATGTACAAATTTGTCATTCAAAAGGTTTGTCACGATCGTGAAAATGTTCCGAAAATATTCAAGAAAAGGGTGTCATAATTTAAACGATGGAAAAGCCAAATCTTGTAGAAGACAGGAGCTAGTCTGTATTCAACCACTATAACATCAATCAACAGCAGTAATCTATACAATCATTCACAAACCTAACTTAGATGTATGAAGGCTTCCAAACAAGCTAGATGCCAAAGAGCCTTTGAGAACAAGCCCAAAAATTATATTAGACAATAGTTAGTCTTCAATTATTGTTCTCCTAATTTTTTTATTGGAAAATAATTTTCTTGGTTGTTTTTCACCTAATAGAATTTAACATAATTAAAAATTTGTAATATTCAAAAATATATTAAAAATTAAAACCTTATAATAAACTTAGTGTGTTAAAATAAACTTAGTTTATTTAAAAATAGATTATTGTTATTGACCAAATCTAAAATAATAATAATAATTTTTAAATATTTAAAGTGATTCCATCAAATGTCCTGCCTTTGAATAGAAATAATAATCTAGACCATTAAATTGTATGCCAGTTCACTTGGTTCACATTCAACGAAAGCTCGGCTTGTGTAGACTACAGACGTAGATGATTTTTTTAATGTTATAAAGATCCCCTGATGAGTTGGCCTACGAGAGAAAGAGCATGTGGGCCGCAAGGATGAGTGTTGACATGTGGAATGCATTTTTAATAGAAGAAGTACAAGTCAGAGTTCTAAAATTACGAATCCGTAGGAGGAATATTCGGATATCCTCTTTCTCGTCCAGCACATAAATACATGCCATTCGTACAGACATTCCTCATCGTGCCCACTAGAGAGGCAAGACAGGTACGTGTTTTCTCAGGTATGTAACTTTAGAAGCAGCGTTTTGATGTTTATAGTTGCATTTTGATGTTTATAGTTGCATGATCGCTGACTATTTTTGTTCCGTATTTCGCTGCTCTCTCTCAAAGGTAACGTAGGTAGAGGATTACCCTTTCGATCCGCGAAGAATTGTTTACGTGCCGTGCTTTCCTTCTTCAATCCGCCGTCCGTATCATTCATTGACTTTTAGTGCTTCGTTGTATAGAGTTTTAACGTAAAAGCAAAGCTTCATGCATTATGTAGTTAATTATTAGTAGTTGGGCTTGTGAAATTCGATCTTAACATCTTCTCCTACGGATTTGTAGTTCTGAGGCTTTGTTTCTTCGCAGAGAAAAAATGGCGCAAAACCAGAACCAGAACCAGCTTCAGGTGCTCAACAGCTTGGACGTGGCGAAGACACAGCTGTACCATTTCACGGCAATTGTGATAGCAGGCATGGGCTTCTTCACAGACGCCTACGACCTCTTCTGCATTTCCACAGTAACAAAGCTACTGGGAAGAATATACTACTTCGACCCCAACAGCACGAAGCCCGGATCCCTCCCACCAAACGTCTCAGCCGCGGTAACAGGCGTGGCATTGTGCGGAACCCTAGCCGGGCAGCTCTTCTTCGGCTGGCTAGGCGACAAGATGGGGAGAAAGAGGGTGTACGGATTAACCCTAATTCTGATGGTGGTTGCCTCCGTCGCATCGGGTCTCTCCTTCGGAAACACGGCCAAATCAGTGATGACGACTCTTTGCTTCTTCAGGTTCTGGTTAGGGTTCGGCATTGGAGGAGATTATCCATTGTCCGCCACAATCATGTCCGAGTACGCAAACAAGAAAACCAGGGGAGCCTTCATTGCGGCAGTGTTTGCCATGCAAGGCTTCGGGATCGTAGCAGGCGGCGCAGTGGCAATCATTGTATCCGCCGCTTTCAAGAACAAGTACAAGGCTCCGAGCTTTGAGGAAGATCACGCGGGTTCCACAGTCTCTCAGGCGGACTTCGTATGGAGAATAATTCTGATGGTCGGCGCCCTTCCGGCGGCGCTGACATACTACTGGCGCATGAAGATGCCAGAGACCGCTCGCTACACGGCCCTCGTTGCGAGGAATGCAAAGCAGGCGGCGGTCGACATGTCCAAAGTGCTCGGAGTTGAGATTCAAGAGCACGCAGCAAACGTCGCAAGGATCGCAGACAGAGAGCCCGAGTTCGGCCTATTCTCAGCGCAGTTCATGAAACGGCACGGCATGCATCTATTGGGCACCACTTCCACGTGGTTTCTTCTGGACATTGCTTTCTACAGCCAGAACTTGTTCCAGAAGGATATCTTGACGGCGGTCGGGTGGCTCCCCGCGGGGAAGACGATGAACGCCATTGAAGAAGTGTATCGCATTGCGAGAGCTCAGTGTATTATCGCCATATGCGCAACTGTCCCTGGTTACTGGTTCACCGTGGCTTTCGTCGATCGGATCGGCCGTCGTACGATTCAATTGATGGGATTCTTCTTCATGACAGTCTTCATGTTTGCTCTGGCCATCCCTTACAATCACTGGCGCGGCACCAAATGCGGCGACTCTTTCTGCGGTGGCAACCACACGGCGTTCATCGCTCTCTACTGTCTCACCTTCTTCTTCGCCAATTTCGGGCCCAACAGCACCACTTTCATCATCCCCGCCGAGCTCTTCCCCGCGAGGTTCCGGTCCACGTGTCACGGTATCTCGGCTGCTGCGGGCAAAGCGGGGGCTATTGTGGGGGCATTTGGGTTTCTGTACGCTGCTCAGAGCACACATATTAACGAAGTGGATCATGGGTACAGCAAGGGCATCGGCGTCAAGAACTCTCTCATTCTTTTGGGGATCACCAATGCCTTTGGCTTCTGTTTCACGTTTTGTATTCCTGAGACAATGGGGAGATCTCTCGAAGATATCTCTCGCGAGAACGAGGGGGAAGATGGAGTCCAACTTCAACGCTCCCGTTCCTCTAACGCAACCGTGCCACTGTAGATTCATATCTGAGTGGGGGGTATGGTTGTTTGCCTTGCATAAACAATAGCCTTAAGTATGATTCCGGGTGTTGAAAGCATGGGTTATTAGCTTCCGAATTGTTGCTGCTTATTTGAATAAAGATGAACAGTTTGTGTGTCCGTTTGCCAATGTAATTTATAACGATATGTGTGGGTATTTTATTAGATTGGAGCAAAGAGGAGTTCAAATTCGGGCTTGCAGCAATAAAACGTACGCATTAGCAACCCAGAGTTTACGTAGTTGTGTGTGTGGAATTCAGCTCAAGGCCTACTACTTCTTATATGGGTTGATTGTTGATTGTTGACATATGAAAGTCCAACGGTTGCATGACTGTTGTTTCTCTCTCTCCTCTCCTTTCTATAATATAATGATTATAATGATTGTGTACAGTCCATGTAATTCAACATTGATTTCAACCCGTGCAGTGCAATGTTTGTTCTGAACCTGTGAGTGTTGAAAACATCGCTTGTTAGCTTTGAAGTGTGCTGCTTGTCTGAAAAAAGCTAAACAGTTTGTACGTTTCTTTGTCATTGTTATTTAAAACAATATAGGGTGGGCATTTAATGTAGTCCAGGAGCAAAAGAGGAGTCGATAGTTTAGATCATTGCAGTAAAACGTGCGCATTATCAGCTCAGAGTTTATGTAATAGTGATGTTTGTGTAATCCAACTTAATGCTAACCTCAAAAATGGGTTGATTTGAGCCAGCTTGAAGTAAGAAAAATAATCTTTGGTCAGATTGAGAATGAGGTTATGCCATGTAAAAGCTATTCACAAAGTTTTCTTCGAACGATTTTGACGGATTATATCTCTACATAGCTGCGTAGTCAACGGTGACTTACAGTTCACATACATGCTTATTTAAAAGTCACAATTTCTATTTAAAAATAAAAGGTTCTGCCAGCTATTGACAGCTATTATTACTACTTATTTAGGTTAAGTACTATTGTTTATATTTTTTTAAAATCTTAATTGTTTGTATTATGAGTTATTAAATTATGAATTCAATTATACAATAATATATCAATTAGAATTTATTTTATTTATTTCTTTAGTATAATTTATTTTTGGCAAAACCACATCACAATTTTGTAATATTATAATTTTTCTATATTTATTTTTTTCTTTTAATTGATTGATTGAATGGAGTTTTATATATGGATTTATTATATTATTGTCTTATTAAATAGTTTTTATTATTATATTATAAAATATTATTTGAAATCTTGTTATTATATTTTTTGAACTGATTTTTTTACTTTAATACTTTAATATCATACTTTTTATAATGTAATTTTTGTCATTCTATTAAAAATCATAAAAAATCAATATATATTTATATTATACGATATTTTTAAAAAATATTATACAAAATTCAGCAGTATCAAGTCAAGCCATTAATGCCCAGAAGTTAAAAATCTATTTTTTTAATGCAAACAAAGTGATTTTTGATCAAATCAAACAAATTTTGGGTTTTTCAGAAGATTTCTTACCCTCTATATATTGAGGCATCCCTTTCTTTATGGGTTCAAAAAAAACTTCATATTGGTCTTCTGTCATTCGGCGTATTCAAAGCAGAATTGCAGTTTGGAAAGTTAGATGGTTGTCCTTGGCTGGGAGAGTCTTGCTGATGAAATCAGTATTAGCTGCAATTCCAAAAAAAAAATTGCTATTATTAAAGCTCCCCCCAAAATTCTAGTTCAAATTCAAAAAATGATTAAGGGCTTGCTATGGACAAGTAATATGGATGATTCTCGCAAGATCCCACTTATTTTATTATAGGACATGTCATAGATTCCAGCAATAGGAGGGGTAGGTGTGCATGACCTTACCAAAAGAAATGAAGCATTTGGTGGGAAATTGGTTTGGCAAATGTACAATAAACCTCAATCCACTTGGTGCAAAATTATCCAACAAAAGTATCTAGATAATAATGATCCTTCTAGAATTCTCTCTATTTTAGATCCTCCTAAAGGTTCAGTTATATGGGATTTCATGATAGCTTTTTGTAATATTATGGTGAATTATGTTTCTTGGGAAGTTAATGATGGTACTAGAGTTAACTTTTGGAGAGATTCTTGGAATGGTCAGATTTTGCTTTCCACTAGTTTGATTTCTCTAAATATTATCTAAGTGTCAGAACTACATTGAGGTACTCAACTTTATCAGTATGTGGCATATGTTTGTGAACTTTCAAGGAAAGTGTTTTGGAAGGATCCAACAGTTTTATCACTATCATCTCAGGAAATTAGTCAATTCAAAGATATTTTGACTTCCAGGCAAATCTTCTTTTCTAGATCTCAAGACAGGATTTTCTGGGCCCTAGCTAAGGATGACAATTACTCAGTAAAAGAGGGTTATAAAATCTT
>CM053790.1:836586145-836653645 GCA_028749045.1 Cupressus sempervirens
AACCTCTTTGATCCTCTTTCTAGCAATAAAGATTTTAGCCTAGGCACTTGGCACACTTGGTGCAATTTTCAGCAAGGCCAGTCACAGATCTATTCTAGATTGGACCACTTTTATGGCAATAAGGATTCTTTGTCCTTTCTTCTTGATAAGGTTACTACTCTTTTTTACCACCACCCTATTTTCACTAGCATCAATTTTAACTTCGCTCTAGTTCATAATAAGGCTTCCTGTCATAAATTTATTCTAAATCCCAAGGTTCTTCTAGATGAGGATGTTCTTGTTGCCATCCAAATTATTAGGAACATTAATAATGTTAACCTCGTTAGGAATTCCATGATTGATAGATGGAAGGCTAATCTTTCTACTTGGAAATATCTCCTCCAGACTATCAGTCAAAAGTAGGCTAAGGACTATCGGTTCATCAAAAAACATCTTTGTTCTAATCTACAAATTGCTAAAAATAATGTTCAAGTTGATTCTTCCAATCTTGATCTTATGTCTCAAGTTATATCCACTAAGGATGGTTTGAGAAAGCACTAACATACCAAAATTGAAGGAGTTAAGGTCAGGTCTGAGGCCAATTGGCTTCAGAATGGGGACCATTATTCCAAATTCTTCTGTAATCTTCTTAAACAAAAGCATGTCAAAGAATCTATTGACAAGCTTTCAATTGACAACTAGGAGGTGTTGGATCCTCTTGTCATTATTCAGGATTTTGTTGATTATTATTGAAGTCTTTTCACTTCTGAAGATTTTTTGGAGGCAGAGGACTTTAGAAATAAATGTAAGCGTCTTATTCCAAAAAGGTTGGATCTTGATGATATCTCTATCTTATCCAAACATATCTCCTTGGATGAGATTGAAGTTTCTATCAAAGCCCTTAAGGATGACAAGGCCCCTAGTCCTGATGGGCTCCCTATTGAATTTTAGAAGGCTAATATTAGATGGATTAGTAGAGATATGCATGATTTGTATATTAAGGCCATATCCTCAAGCTTCCTGGGCCCTAAGATTAATAGTGATATTATTAAACTCCTCCCCAAAGATGGGGATAAAGATCTTATTAAAAATTAGAGGCCTATCACCCTCCTCAATGTCTCTTATAAAATCTTAGCCAAAATTTTATCCCTCAAGCTCATGCACATTCTTCCCAAGTTTGTGTCTACTACACAAACTTGCTTCATCAAGGGTAGATACATCTTGGAGAGCTTAATTACTAGTTGGGAAGTTATGGAATGGGCTAAGTGTTCTCATCAAACTTTTTCTATGCTCCTTCTTGAATTTGAGAAAGCTTATGATAGGGTCAAATGGAAATTTATCCTTATGATGTTGGAAGCTTTCGGTTTCCCCCCTTATTTCTGTAATGTTTTTCAAATTCTGCTTAAAGATGCCTTTGCTCAAGTGGAAATCAATGGTTCCTGCTTCAATCCCTTTCCTCTTGGCCGGTCCATCAGGCAAGGCTATCCTCTGGGCCCTACTCTATTTGTTATTACTACTAAATCTCTATTTTATATAATTGGAGATAGCATGTTGTCCCCTAAAGTTAAAGGCCTCTATCTACCCAATAATGATCATCTCATAAAGAGTCATTTTACTAATGATACTGCTTTATTTTTTGAGCTCACTGATAGAATTTTAAATCTTTGCAAACTAAGTTGGATTTTTTCTATACCATTTCTGGTGCTCGTATCTGCCAAACCAAGTCCATCTACCTAGGATGGGATGAGTAGCCCCCTAATTGGTTCACTTGGTATAGCTTCCAATGGGGAGGTCCTAGTAAGATTTTCAAGTACCTTGGTATTCCTTTTTCTATTGAACCTTCTCTAAAATATATGTGGATTTGGATTAAGGAAAAAATTGATAAGAAGCTGAACAAATGGCATAATAGGTCTTTATCTCTTGCTAGTAGAATCCAGGTTTGTCAAAAGATGTTGTCTTCTTATAGTATTTATTATTCTTCTACTTTGATGTTCAATAATTACCAAATGTTATAAATATAGAAGGGTATCAAAAATTTTTTATGGTCTAATGTTAAAGGTAATAGAAAGATGCATACGGTCAAGTGGGACTAGTGTCATACTGAAAATATCCTTAGGGGTCCAGGGCTTAAAGACCTTAAGATTGAAGGTATTGCCCTATCTTCCAAATGGATCTTTCACTCTCTGGAGGCTAATAATCCTTAGAAGGTGCTTGTTAGATATAACATTGATAGAGGTTGTCCTAAAAAGGCTAGAACTTGGAAAAACTCCCCTTTTGCAATCTTATTGTTTTTAACTTCCCAGTTATTGTCCAAGGCTCTGCTATTTTCAAATCTATCTAGAGTTCTTGGGATCATGTCCATAAATTTATCACCAATAAGGAGTTTCATGGTGACACGTAACTCCATGTTGAAAGGTCCATTTGGTAGAACTTACACCTAAATGGCAAGCCCCTAGCCCTCTCCCAAGGATGCTCTACTAGATTGTGGGTGAAAAAATGTATTTCCTAGCTAGTTGGCATCTTGAAAAAATGTATTTCCTAGCTCAAAACTAAGTTTAATATCCCTTATTCTCACAAGAAGACTTATAATATGATTTCTTAAGCTTCTAAAAACCTTCCTTCTATTTGTAGTGTGGATTCCCATAGACACTTAAAATGTAAGTGGTCGGATGGGGTCATCATGGCTAATCTCAAAGCCAAAAAGATATATAGGATTATTGATCAAGATATTATTCATCACATTAACACTATTTGGTATTCCTCTCTTGATGCCAAGGTCTAGAAAAATTACCTTGATATTCTTTAGAAAAGCCCTATTGAGCCTAAAATCAGATGTTTTAAATGGTTAGTTCTACTTGATAGACTCGCCATTAAAAAAGATGGTCATAATGCTGACATTTGTAACTTATGCAGGCTGCTTGAAACTGGTAGACACATTCTTTTTTATTGTTTATTTGCCAAATATATCTGGAATATTTTTGTTATCTTTTATCCTATTAATGTGAATATTCTTGATAATGTTACTGGTCATATCAATGGTCTTAATAAGGATGCCAATATTTTTTGGAATATGTTGTCTTCTAACATCCTTTGGTAGATTTGGAAATGTAGGAACAAGGAAAGGTATCAAGGTAAGTTGAGAGTTCTTACTGAGTTTTCTTGAAAACTCACACATTTATAAATCTTTCATTAGGTCCATACCACCATGATGATTGAAAAAGAGAAGCTAAGAAGATTTCTTAAGGATGGGCACACCACCTTGTTCCATGAGTTAAAGCATGGCTTTGAGTGGATGAGAACCCTTGGTGATATCCATATTTCTGAACAAACCTACAAAAGACTGAACAAAGAAATTAGGAAAAATGTCAATACTAGGAAGGAGGAGTTGTTTATGCTGACTCAGATCTAGGAGCACAAAAGTATTGTGTGGATGGAAGGTCCGCTTGGGTGGAGTGCTTGGGTTGATACCCACTATGATGTCCTACATTACCTTTTTCGTTACTTCTTTTTGAGCTATTTGTAATTATGATACTTTGATCTTAGGTTGAGGCTTTGCCTCTTTGTTACTACTCAGTGAACTTTCTGTAATATTTTTGATCTCTTTATAGTTAATATAAAAACCACAAATGAAAATAAATAGATGTATAAACATTTTAAGATATAGTAGATTAATTTTTAATTATTTATAATGATATCTATCAACATTTTGTGAGATAGATCTTTTAATATATCTATAATAGTTTATAATATAATAGTCTGATATGATATATCAAGGATAGAAAACATATATCTATAATTGTATTTATATATATAATTAAAATTAAGATTCAAAATAACCATACTTAACTATAAAAAAATTTAAAAATTTAATAATATAATTATCATTATAAAAATTAAAAGTATATAAGTTTTTATTAATTAAAATATTTTATATAATATTATAAATTTATTAAATTAAAATAATAATTATACTAAAAACTAAAGACAAGTACTAAGACACCATGTGGCACTTTTTCTAACTTGCTTTTGTATAAAAAGAATAAAAATTTATCAAGGTAAATTATGATTTTATTATTCTTGCATAATATGGAAAGATAAAATGTATAATATGTTTTTAAAATTATATAATGTATAAACACTAATATGTACATAAATCCTAAAATATCACTCAAATCTAAAAAGAAAATGTCAACACAGTTTTTAATTGAAGTTTTGAACCCTATTCATTATTAGTTGGCCCATGTGCTCATTATTAAACATGTAAAATATGCAAAACCAACCTAATATTCTCACATTTGTTAACATTTGTACAAAGGATATAATTATAAAATGTTTGTTCCTAAGACAAATCATACTTATTTGGAGGTTAAGCTAATCATTCACTAATAATCTTTCTTAATCACTTAACCATTACAATAATATACTTTTGTCATGGTAAGACGAATTATTCACAAAATATTTAATTGTCACTATCAATATTTACCACATTTTCATCTTCAAAAATAAATCAAAAGTTCTAAACAACTTTTATAGCCAACTATCTCATTACATAGATTAGTAGCTTCCAATCTACTTTACCTCTATTGTAGATAATATAACCAATATCTAGGTATTATCCAATATATTAATACTTCTTAAATACTTAATACAAATCAACTCAAAGATATTCAAAAAGTACCTCCAACCTATTCTATAGAAATCATTAGATATATATTTTTTTTATTTTGATCAAATACTATATAAATTTAATTGTTTTATACAAATCCTTATATTTATTTATTTATGTATAATCAAATAATTAATATCATTTGTTTATGTAAATGATCGTGTAATATCTAAATGTTTAATGAAAAATATAATCTATTAAGGCAAGTAATTTTATATGACTAGATCATTTTCCTACAAATGAATATAATTGGAATATAGGTACAACCATATAATTAATGAGGGGTGCTTGGCTATATAGACCAATATGAGAGATATTAAATAACACAAGATTATGAAAAGGGTATCAGTATTGTGATATACTTAACAATCAGTTGTGAATATGACATGTAAGGTTGACTAGATAAGTTATTATAATACCATCAATTGTATCCAATTCAATTTTCTAGTACATAATGCCTTCACCTTATATACAAAAATTAGTTTTAGCCTTGGCCCTCTATCTCATCTTAGTTGTCTTGTCAAGTGTAAAATGAGAATAAATAGAAGTATAAATGTTTTCAGATGTTGTAAATTAATTTTTAATTATTTTTAATGATATCTATCAACATTTCTTTAGATATATTTTTAAATATATCTATAATAGTTTATAATATAATAGCATGATATGATATATTAAGGATAGATAACATATATCTATAATTGTATTTAAATATATAATTAAAATTAAGATTTAAAATAACTATACTTCACTATAAATAATTATGAATTTTTACTAGTATAATTATCATTATAAAAATTAAAAGTATATAAGCTTTTATTAATTAAAATATTTTGTATATTATTATAAATTTATTAAATTAAAATAATAATTATACTAAAAACTAAAGGCAAGTACTAAGACACCATGTGGCACTTGTTTTAACTTGTTTTCATATAAAAAGAATAAAAATTTATCAAGGTAAATTATGATTTTATTATTCTTACATAAGATGGAAAGACAAAATGTATAATATGTTTTTTAAATTATATAATGTGAAAACACTAATATGTACATGAATCCTAAAATAGCACTTAAATTTGAAAATCAAATGTCAACAATGTTTTTAATTTAAGTTTTGAACCCTATTCATTATTACTTGGCCCATGTGCTCATTATTAAACATGTAAAATATACAAAACCAATCTAGCATTCTCACATTTGTTAACATTTGTACAAAGGATATAATTATAAAATATTGGTTCCTAAGACAAATCATACTTATTTGGAAGTTAAGATAATTATTCACTCATAATCTTTCTTAATCAATTAACAAGTACAATAATATACTTTTGTCATGCAAAGATGAATTCTTCACCAAATATTTAACTATCACTATGAATATTTAGCAAATTTTCATCTTCTATAATGATCAAAAGTTCTAAACAACTTTTATAGCCAACTATCTCATTACATAGATTAGTAGCTTCCAATCTACTTTACCTCTATTGTAGATAATATAATCAATATCTACGTATTATCCAATATATTAATACTTCTTAAATACTTAATACAAATCAACTCAAAGATATTTAAAAAGTATCTCCAACCTATTCTATAGAAATTGTTAGATATATAATTTGTTTATTTTGATCAAATACTTTATAAATTTACCTATTCTATATGAATCCTTTTATTTATTTATTTATTTTTAATCAAATATGATTTTTGTATATAATCAATCATGTAATACGTAAAGGTTTAATGAAAAATGTAATGTATTATGGAAAGTAATTTTATATGACTAGATCATTTTCCTACAAATGAATACAATTGGAGTATAAGTACAATCATATAATTAATGAGGGGTGCTTGGCTATATAGACCAATGTAAGAGATATTAAATAACACAAGATTATGAAAAGGGTATCAGTGTTGTGATATACTTAACAATCAATTGTGAATATGACCTGGAAGGTTGACTATATAAGTTATTATAATACCATCAATTATATCCAATTCAATTTTCTAGTACATGATACCTTCATCTTACATATGAAAATCAATTTTACTCTTGGGCCTCTATCTCATCTCACGTGTCTTGTCATTTCTCTTTATTGAATCCTCACCTAGATGTCTTTTTTGGTTGAGGATATGTGTATTCCTTGTAGATACGCATATATAAGTGGCATGGTTTAGGGCAAGTGAGCTATGTCATTTTTAACACATTTTTTAGTAGTATCTAGTTTATCATATCCATCATAAATTACATAGACTAGTGATTTTATCATATATCAAAAATTTATGAAGAAATTTTGGTTTAGGTTGAATTTTTGAAGATCATTATTTTGAGGATTGTATTATCATTGTACTTATTTTACTCTTATAGTATTTATTGTACTACAATAGTGGCTTGATATAGTCACCTATCAGCAATGTAATAATCATCTAACTTAATCAAATTAATCATCTTTTATTTATCTTTGCTCAAAATGCTTTCAAAAATTATGTTTGATAGATGAAACCATCATGTTAAAAGCCTCCATTTGGTTATAGGAGGGAAAGAAAATAGAAAAAAAAATTGACTTTAAACTTACCAATTTCATTTTCTTTGAAGTTTCTAAATCCAATTCAAAATATTCATCTGCATATTTTGCATCTTTCAATTGCATGGAATGAAATATATTTGAAGCATTATGTCTAATAGTCCACTTCCCATTTATACCTAGCAAAAATACAATTTCCATCTTTCTTTAGTGGATATCCTTTCCCTATCCCAAATCACCTATTTTTAACACTAGGAATAAATCATTTTACACATATGAATTGGATTTTCTTTGTAGTCTCTACATAATTTTCAATAAGCTCATTTTGTATGTACCCTACACTAATTGGAGTCCTTCACATCATATTTTTTTCAATGACACATTTCTACCATGCTTCCACATTTTGCATACATGTCGACAAGGGAATTAACAACTATAATGTTTAGGTTGGATGTAAAATGATTGGTCAAAACATATACTCAAGTCAGCCATTAAAGATAAATATTATATTACATACATCTAGTTTGCAATACATGTTCCTTTCTAACATTGTAAAATTCATGGCTAAAGTCCTATATGACTCTTTTGTTGAATATGTTAATTAATATTTAAAATGCAAGGGTAAAAACTCAAACTTATCTAACTCTTTTATAAAGAAGAAGGCTAAAAAAGTATATAACTATTCAACTTCAATGACATCAAACTGGTAATATTATTTCAAATTTGAAAATGAATTAAACTAATGAAATGTGTAGAAATGGATGAAGTTTAGGATTATTATTTTTAATAATTATTTGTAATAATAATTGATATATTTTCCTAGTTTTTTAGGATGATTTTTTATTTTCTGAAAAATATAAAAAATGAGGGGTCTATTTCCCACCATAAAACTATATGGAATTAAACATTTTCCCCTTTGATCACAGATTGTGTCACAGATGACATATATAGATAGATAAATTGAAAAATAAAAATCATCTTTTGATTTATATTTTATATTTTATAACAATTCAAATTTCAACTCACTTGAAATTGATAGCTTTCATATCACACCATATTTTTCAAAATAAATCTATTCTAACCAAAAAAAAATTATACATTTTGGAAGAACACTCTCTAATCTAGAATGTCATATGATTTTTAAATTTTTTTGATAATATTTATGTTGAAGTTGATGAAAGGTCAATCTTGTAGCTCCCAAGAATCACTTGCATGTAAACACCTATCACAACAAGAGAGAAGCAAAAGCTGCAAATGCTAGAATTCCCAAATCCATAGATAAAATATTCTTGATGAGAAATAAGAGAAATTTCTATTATCAAAAGTGAATGAATAATTACAAATATATCAATCCTTGTAAAGGAGATCCAGACTGTAAAGGCGACTAACCTAGCTTGCATGGTAATAACTAATAAATGAAATAGATATTATATGCCCAAAGTTTAGCTTAAGTAAAATAGAGATGATAAGTGACATAATAATTAAATCAATATGATTTAATTAGTAAGAAAAATATTTACTACTCCAACACCCCTCTTAAGATAAACTTGGGAGTTACCTAAAAAGCTAGAAACTTCCACTAAAAGTAAATTTGGGTCCTGAGAACAAAGGCCTAATAAGGTAGCCAAGCACAATCAAATCTTTCCAAAGAGGAGAAATACAGAAAACCATATGGGAAAAACTGTACTCCAAAAAGAGATGGAAATAATGCTTAAAAGAACTAGTGAAGGACTAAAGAAGCCTCTAATCTAAGGAATGTCCTAGAAGATAGGAACAAAAGATGACCATGAAGAACACCACTAAAGCATGAAGCTACAAACACTACCAAATACTAGTTTGAAAGACCTCCACTATATAAAACATGACCCAATAGAGAAGATTTAGTTTGAAGAGGTGATCAACCAAAGATGGACAGTATCGTCATGGCCTCCAAAAATAGGAATGAAAGAATGTCTATATCGTAAATGATCCATCTCATTGAAATGCATAGGAATCCATCCACTGCAATCACCTAGTACATAGGATCAAATACTAAATACCTAGCTCACTTCATCGAATCAATAAAGAAATAAAACCAACATAACCCCCTAAAATGTTGATAGGTAAGATATGAACATTGAAACTAAATGAAATACCTCTTGTAGACAAAAGAACCAAGAACATTAGAAGTGAAAAAGAAGTACAAACACCTATAATGGCCATTGACACAGCATGAGGCTAATGTCATGGAAGAAACACTCACTTAACAAATGAAGATGATGAATAGGGCCAGCATGAAACCTCCCAAGGAACTTTATAATGTAGTGGAAGTACAACAAAACACAAAAATGTGCAAGATCCTAAAATGCAATAGAGTAGCACTTTATCTTAGTATGTTTGGAAAAATACTACAAAAGGATGTCAACAAAGATAAAAAGAGACATAAGGCTGATATGAGACATAGTAGAACTCATGAGAAATCATCTAAAGCAATGAAATCAATTCTCGGACTTGAAACAACCAAGATATCCACTATAATGCAAGAAATAATTTAAAAAAAAAAAAAAAAACCTGAATAGAATGTGTTTGGAGTAGAATCTAGAAAAGTAACCAACATCGATGGAAATAGTACATAGAGACCTTTACAATGATACAAATAATTTTCAAATCAAAGATCAGATACTCAAGATATGTCTCCTAGAGTAAAAAATTAGAACCCCTCACTTTTACAATAAAAATATGTACTGTTCTAGAACAATGTACTAGTAAAACTTGCACCAATATTTCTAGCCAGGAATCAAATTTTTGGCAATATCTCATTTGCAAAAAATGAAGATCATATGCCTAAGATATGAGAAAAAATGTGAAGGTAGGTTCAAACTGAGTCGGAATGATAAGCAGAGTTGAAATGCCTTGGTTTTCATGCCAACATGCCTCGATTTTTGTACCGCCTCAGACCAATTTATTTTGAAAAATCCTCAATTTTGATGCCAACATGGACATGTTACCTTAATTTTTAAGCCAAAAATATCAAATACTATACCAAAATCTTGATTTTCATGCTAGAAATCTTGATTTTTGTGCGAAAAAACTCATTTTTCATCTCAAAAATCTTAATTATTTTGCAAAAAAAGCTTGATTTTTGTGTTATAAAACCTCAATTTTGTTGCCAAAAATCTTAATTTTTGTGCCAAAATATATAGATCATCACCTTAGAAAGCATGTCGAAATTGGGAGCAAATATTTTTGTCCCTAATTGTAACTGTGTCCAAATTGGACATACCTTATATGAAAATAGGCATTTTTGGGCACTATGAGCTCAATGGTTAGGTCCAAGAATAAAAAATAATCTCCTTAGTCTCCTTACATAGATAAGTTTAATTTTCTTCTTCTTAAACATAACTATAGATCTTAGTATTTGATCCGATTCATTGAATTTTTGATCATTTTTTCCTACTTATTTCTTAAAATTTTTGGAAACTTCTCATTAATTTTTTACCTTAGATCACTTAACAAACTCATTTCAAGCATTAAATATGATAGCTCTTCAATCTTTATCATATACACATTTTGACCAAATCATATATTCAACTTTGCTGGCCTCAAATATTTATTCTTTCACAAATTGTTAATTTTCTAAAACTTAGTCATCACTTTATTCTTTATCTCAGTGATCACTAATTTGCTAGGTCTTTGTTGACCTATCTTACTTGGTCTATGCTAGCTCACTCAACATTCACTACATTTGATCACTTCTACAATTTTCAGCTTTTCCTTCATCTTCCTTGGTCATTACTAACACTCACCTAATATTTTTTTTTTCATCTATAACTTAAGTTCTATAATCTTCTATTCCAACTTCTTCATTGACCATAGGATACTAAGTCAAACTTGCATTTTTCTTATCTTTAATCATTAATTCCTCACTTAATGCAATGATAAAATAAAACATTATCTTGTCAAATACTAATTGATCAAGTGTTAATTGTAATTCCATGTTACTTACTCCTCTTCACTCAACAACTCTACTAGTTCATCTTTTTGTCTCTCTTTCCAAATCATCTTTATCAATCAACTGAGATGACACTCTCCACTATTAGAAAATGTCTTACCAATAAAATTTTACATCAATGACAACATAGCAATTATCCTAATTTTAGTTTCCAACAAGAATGTTGTGTATGAACAACACTAAGGAACTATCATTGGCTTAAATGTACTAAAAAATTCATAACTTTCATCAATGATGGGATGGTTAGAAAACATACTTGTAGTTAGAATTTTATATTAAATTCAGATTTGAACCCCTTATATAATCAAATGTGTGTGCAACCTTACTATTGCAACCTCAAATATTGATTCTTTCACAAATTGTTAATTTTGTAAAAGTTAGTCATCACTTTGTTCTTTGTCTCAGTGATCACTGATTCACTAGGTTTTTACTGACCTGTCTTACTTGACCTATGGTAACTCACTTAACCTTCAGTAAATTTGATTGCTACTACAGTATTTCCTTCATCATACTTTGTCATTACTAACACTTAGATAATACTATTTTTCTTGGCTATAACTTAAGTTTTCTAATCGTTTGTTCCAACTTCTTCATTGACCATAGGATATTAGGTCAAACTTGTATTTTTCTTATCATTAATCATTACTTCCTCACTTCATACAATCATAAAATAACACATTATCTTGTCAAATACTAATTTTTCAAGTTTTCATTGTAATTCTATGATACTTACTCCTCTTCACTCAACAACTCTACTAGTACATCTTGTTGTCTCTCTTTTCAAATAATCTTCATCAATCAACTAAGATGGCACTCTACACTATTAGAAAATGTCTTCCCAACAAAATGTTTACATCAATGACAACATGAAAATTGTCCTAATTGTAGTTTCCAACAAGAATATTGTGTATAACAACACTAGGGAACTATCATTGGCCTAAATGTACTTAAAAATCATCACTTTCATCAATAATGAGTTGGCTAGAAAACATACTTGTAGTTAGACTTTTAAATTAAATTTAGGTTTGAACCCCTTCTATAATCACATGTGTGTGCACCCTAGGCATAGGCATTATTCCTTCTTCTTTTTTAAATAATGTATTTAGTGGTTGCATGTTGTTTTATTTATCTAGGTAGTTTTTAGATAGATTTAAATTTTTATGAATAATAATCTCACAATTATTTAATGTTTATTAATTTCAGAATTTTCATTGGCATATATTTCTATTTGTTTCGTTTTAGAATGCTTAATCTATAAATGATGACATATTGAAATTTTATCATATTTTTAAGCAACAAAATTTTCACTAAAATTTTAACTATAATAATATTATTTTCCAACATTTGTAAGGAACAACTTGTTTTTCTCTAAATTTGTCCACTCCTCCAATTTTAAAATTAATTTATTTCTCCACCTCTTCATGAATAATATCAATTATTCTTTGATTTCAATATTTATAAATCCATCATACTTAATAATTTTCTTTATGAATTTAAACTATCCTTAATATTGTTCAAAGAAAGATTTTAATTAGGAATCATCAACAAATTAGGGGTGGGCATGATTCCTAAGTAGTCCATTCCATAATTAAATATTATTGTAACCTATTTCTTAAAGTGAAACCTTTCTCAAATAGATATTTTCCCATTAGATATGTAGACTTGAATACAAATCACAATTTTTCATTTTGAACCAATTTTCTAAATTTTGAGATAAAGTTGTTATTATTTTTTACAATCTCACACTAGTTTTATCGCAATAACAAGCATGATGAATTTAACATGTCATTTTTTCAAACTAAAAATTCAAACTTGAGAAAATATTTTGATATTTTTTGCAAGCTTTGCAACTTGATTGGGTGTAAAGACCACATAAAGGGATTTCTCAACATGTTTATGAGATATTTCACCAACTATTTTCACAAAAACATAATCTAAAGAAAGTCATCATATCATACATGTGTTACAATTCAAAATTCATTCATGCAAAAGAAAGGGAAGACATTCCACCTTTGATACATTATCAACAATCCTTTAAAAGGAAAAAACTTTGGAAAACATATTACACCTTTGATACATTATCAATAATCTTGTCTAAGAGCTCTAGAGCATGATGAAAATAACCTGAATTCAATCCTTCCCTTCTAAGGATTCTATCATCTAGGAACTAAATGACTATGGGGATTTTAGTATTAAATCTACAAATAATACTATTATTGAGAAAGAAGAGGGCATGGACTAGAAATATTTGTGGAACCCAATTATAATCTCCAAAATTGACTTCATTTTCATTGGAGCATACTTACTATTAATAACCTCAAGATAAGAGGTTTTCAATTTGTTAATCGATGTGTGATGTGTCATAGGGAGGATGAATCAATTACTCATTTCCTAATTTATTATGATAATGCCAATGAGGTGTGTATGGGAATCCTATATAGATTGGACATACAATGAATTTTCTATAGTGATCTCAATCAATTTACTCTAGGATGGGAGGCTCTATCCTCTCACCTCCTCATTAGGATCTTATGGAAGGTGATACACTTATGGAAGAAAAGGAAAGCAAATGCCTCTTGGGATTTTAGTGTTAAATCTATATATAATACTATTATTGAGCAAGAGGAATGCTGAGAGTAGAAATATTTGTGGAACCTAGGCATAATCCCAAAAATTAGACTTGCTTTTTATTGGAGCATACTTATGATTGATAACCTTAAGAAAATAGATTTTCAATTTGTTAATTGATGTGTGATGTGTCATAGAGAAGATGAATCAATTACTCATGTCCTAATTTATTTCAACAATGCTACTAAGGTGTGTATGGGAATCCTATATAGATTCGACATATATTGGGTTTTCTATAGTGACCTCCATTAGTTTATCCTAGGATAGGATTTCTCCACTCATGCCCTCATTAGGATGTTGTGGAAGGTGATACCCAAATATGTTTTATGGCACTTATGTAAGAAAACAACAATAACATGTTTAGGGACTAGTCCTCCCCTCCTCTGGTTACTCTTCAAATCACTATTAATCTTTTAAGAGAATGCATACCCCATTGGAGATGGAAGACCCCTCCCCACCCACCTTCCCATAATAAGCATAATAGTGTGGATAATTGGGGAGTACCTAATCTAGTTACTAAAATTGAAAATTCCAAAGATTTAGTTAGGAAGAGAGTGAGATGGAAATCACCCCCTAACTCTTGGTTTAAACTTAACTTTGATGGCTCTGCCTAGGAGGGTCTTGCTATGGTATAGGGTATCATTAGGGATGTTGAATGTAACCATTAGGATTAACCTCATACATAAATAAGAGTTACATGCAAATATAACCAATATTAGAAAATAGTAGATCGCACATAAGAGAACACAAGACACTAAGATTTAACATGGTTCACCCAATCCTTGGGCTACATCCACCAACAATAAGTACAATATTATTAAGATCTAGTGATTACAACCTGATTACAATTTGTAATCCCTTACAACTCAATACCACTGCAAGAACCAATTTTCACATCATACATAATGAAAATCCCTAACCCTAAGCCTTTTTATACAAGCTTTTTACCACTTACAAAATTAAGGCTAGAATAATAGTAATATAGTAGCTGACACCTTTTACAATATAAGGTCATTTTTGGCTTCAAGGGTACTGCCCTAAAAAACCCCTGTGGGGACATTGCCCCTCAACCCCACCATGTACTATGATAGGGAGACCTTGTAGGGGCACTACCCCTTGACCCCATCTTGGGGCACAACTCCCAAACCCCTATAGAAATAATGTGGAGGGAAACTATGCTGAATAAACCTCTAAGCCTAATTAGGTTCCACAGCACAACAATCTCCCACTTGGAGACTAACCAGACTCTACAATAATAACCTCTCTCTTGGAGACTAATCATAGCACTAATAAACTTGTAGTTTCCATTGGAATATTAAACCACCATGGACTCTATTATTCTTTTAGTTTGTTCAGTCTAGAAGAGCAACATAAGTTGAAGAGGAGTTTAGCTTCTAACATATCTATTGGATTGTCATTTGTATGTATCTTCTCTAGCTTTAATTGTCCATCATCCAAAAATTGACTAAATGAAATGATACCACAACTATATGTGATTTTTCTTTGTATGGAAAGCTAAATTCTTTGTAGGATGAATGGTGCTCTAGCTATCTATGAACAAATGGTTATCCCTCTGTGGGTGTCCTAATTCTTCCATGAAGAACTAAAGCCATATCATCTCCTTGACTTCCTCTACAGTAGCAATATACTCTACCTCTATAGTGGATAAAGCATTAACCTTTTGTAATCGAGAAACCCATCTCACCACTACTCCACCAATAGTAAATACATAGCTTATAGTAATTCACTTGGTGTCAATATCCCCTACCAGATTTGAGTCAACATAACCCTATAAAGAAGTAGTAGAGGCCCAAAAGTGTAAAAAATTATTAGATGTTCCTCTCAAATATCTAGGAGAATCTATCTAACTATATTTCAATGCTTACTTCCTGGATGACTCATATACCTACTAAGAACTACCATGACATGTGCAATATCTAGGCTTATACATACCATAGCATACATCAAGCTTCCTATCACTGAAGCATCTTATCCTCCTATTCTTGTGTCTTGGGACACATCTTCTTAGTCAAGTTCAAATGACCAAGTAAAGGTGTGCTAATAGCTTTACCATTCTCCATAGAGAAACATTGCAACACCTTCTTAATATAGTTAGCCTAAGATAAAGTCAATGTCTTTTTCACCCTATCTCTATAAATCTTCATACCAAGGATTCGATTTTCTGCCCCCAAATCCTTCATAGAAAATGCTTGTGCTACCTGGAATTTCAACCCTATAATATGATTTATCTTAGACCTAGCTACAAGCATATCATAAACATATAAATATAAAATAATATAGCTTCCATCATCTAACCTCTTAAAATAAGCACAATGATCTAAATAACACCTGTTATATCCATTCTCATGCATAAACTTATCAAATTTTAGATACCATTGTTGAGGTGCTTGCTTCAAGCCATATAACTTTTCTTCAATTTACACACTAAGTTCTCCTTACCTTTGACCTCAAATCGTTGTGGCTGTGGCATATATATCTCTACATCCAAATCACCATTAAGGAAGGTTGTTTTAACATCAAGCTACTCTAAATGCAAATCTTCAATAGCCGCAATACTTAAAATAGTACGAATAGAAGTCATTTTAACAACATGAGAGAATATCTCATCAAAATCAATTCCTTTCTTCTATGCAAATCTTTTTACAACTAACCTAGCTTTAAATCATTTCTTACCTCAATCCTCTTCTTTTAACCTATATACCCATTTATTTTGCAAAGGCTATTTACCTGTAGGCAACATGCATAAATCCCATGTCTTATTTTTCAGCAAAGATTCCATTTCATCTTTCATTGTAGACTCCCACTAAATCTTAGTATTCACCTATGCATCTTCATCATAATATTCAGGTTCACCAGCATCAATAAGTAAAATAGAATACAAGGAAGGAGAAAATCTTTTTGGTGGTTTGCTTATCCTTGTTGACCATTTAACACTCATTGGGATGTGTGGTATTTGTTCTTTTGGTTATTGCAGATCATGAGGAATTGCTGGAAAATCATCTTTTGGAGTATCATCCAGCATTACATAATCATTTTCTTTCTTCTTGTGTTGCTCCAATAGATCTTTGTACAACACTTTCTCATTGAATATGACATCCCTGCTTCTTAGAATTTTATTATTTTCAAAATCTCAAAGCCTATAACCAAATTCATTAATTTTGTACCCAAAAAATACACATTTCTTTCACTTAGTTTCTAGCTTGTTCTATTTTCAGAATCTGTATGAGAAAATGCTTCACAACAGAAGGTTTTAAGAAAAGAATAACACACCTTCATACTAGTCCATACTTCCTTTGGAATACCACAACCCAAAGGAGTATAGGGACCTCTATTAATCAAATATACAACAATATTGATAGCCTCCACCCACATCTTTAAGGGAAACCTTGCATGAAACCTCATGCTTCTTGCACACTCCATTATAGTCCTATTCATTAGCGTTTGGCCACTCCATTTTCCTGTGTAGTCCTTGGAATATTTTTCTATCTATGAATATCATTAGTGGAACAATAATCTTCAAATTCATGACTACAATACTCACCACCATTATCAAATCTAAGACATTTTAATTTTTTTCCAATCTCATTTTCAACCAAACATTTCCATTTTTTAAAAGTTTGAAATATATTATATTTTTATCTAAAGAAATAAACCCATACATTTTTAGTTGAATCATCAATAAATGTAACATAATAATGAGAGCCACCAAGGGAAGATACCTAAACTAGTCCCCATACATATGTATGCACAAGTTTTAATCTCTTACTTATATTTTCCTTCCCAGTCCTCAAATAACTCACTCTCTTTTGTTTTCTATACACACAACTGTCATAGAAATCCATATTGACACATTTCAAACCTAGTAAAACTTGCTTTGAATGAAGTATTTTCATACCTGGGTGATCCCACAATAATGGGTTCCACTTTCTGACCAATTTTGACACTGAAATCAATATTTTTGCAACAAGTGTCACATTCAAGTGACTATATCTCCAAAACTATAAATAATTTCAAAATGACATAAACTAGTGATTTTTAGTACTCTATTCCTACTTTTTAACCATATTTTCTAATCTAAAAAATAAAATTATTTATGTCAATTTTTTCATCTCCTCTAAAAAGTGGTACATAATAAAATTCAATATTTTTAAAGAGTGACAGTTCGTTTGACACACATAACTCTTTTGTCTAGAAGTGATAATGAAGTAATTCTTTCACTGTTAGATTTGTAACATCAATATCTAGAGGATGCATTTGGTTTGATTCATTTTGGTTGAATATTGTATAGTTTATGAAGTTTTGAAGTGACATCAATCGTAATTCAGACATACGTTTCGTTTGACACAGATAATTTGAAGTCAATTTATCATAAACCTTTTTTTTTTTCTTGAATAGAAAGCTATCTCAATAAACTATTTCCTACATATTTTTCAAAAAAAAAAAAATGACCTAATTTACTAATTTTCCCAAGGTGTTGAAGTTGGTTGATGTTCAATCGGTAATGAACCTATAATGAGTTAAACTCATATTTGAAAGTCTTAATGACTAAAATATGTATTACAATTATAGTCATTGGAAAGCTTGCTTCGAGCAGCACATTTTAACACTTTTTATTTTACTGGAGGAGATCATTCTTCCATAATTATGGATGTCAAAAGAGCAAAAATAAATAAAATATGGAAAATGGGTTAAAAAATTCTTAATGTTAAGCATTCGTGCAAACACAATGTTCACACAAACATATTAAGTATGTTCGTACGAATGCTTGTTCTTTGTGAATGTGGTGGTTAAAATTTCCCAATGGTCAGAAACTTAACAAGACTTGTTTGCCCGAACATGTGTTTTTTATCATGTTCATGCGAACATGCAAAAAAACTAAAAAAGCTAATGTCAGCTTCAGACAAGTAGTTTAAAAATACTGACAGCGACAGACAAATCCATACAACAATTTTTTTATCTAGTTATTGCATGAAATTTATCTTGACCTGCAAGGGAAAAAAATTTGATTTTATAATGGGAAACAAGAAAGGAAGGCAAAAAAAAAATGCAAGGAAGAGATCTAATGAAGCAAAACAAAAAAATATTCAAAAGACTGTGAGACGTTATCATTGAATTAAACAAGGTGAAGGAAATGTTGAAGAAGACTCAATAGAAGTTGAAGCAGTGCATATGGGAGAGAGGTCAGGAATACTCCCTACAGAATCTCAAACAATGAATGTTGAAGAAGGGTCAAGATCACTCCCTATAGAGGTTCAAATAACAGAAGTTGGAGAAGGGTTAGAATCTTTCCCTATAGAATCTCAAACAATGGATGTTGGAGAAAGCTCAAGATTAGTCCTTGCATAAATTCTAGTAACAAAAGTTAGAGAAGGGTTGGGATCAGGTACAAGAATTGGTATGGATGAACTCTGAAATATTGCCCAATCTGTAAAGAATGGTATTTCTCATAAGAATTTAGATCATTTACTTAAAATGGATGTGGATAAATTGAGAAAACTTGTAGCTAGTGTTCAACCATTAATTTTGTCTAACAAAAGGTCAATAAATAAGAAGATAAGACAAATTATGACTCAATTTGATAACGCTAAAATACTTGAACAAGCTTAGTTGCTTTCACTTTTCCTTACACAAAAGAAGTTGCAAGAGGCATTGAAATTACTAGGTGTAGACACAACATCAAAGAAGAGAAGATTTTCTAGCATGCAAACTGATCTGATTGAAAATGTTAAACAAGGTTTGAGAAACATAGGAAAACACTCTCAAACTAAAGGTAAGTCTGCAACAAGAAAAGTGATGTTGATGTCTATTGTAAATAAGAATATGACCCAAAATAGACAAATATCTTCAATTTCATCTAAAAATGGTTTTAGTAGGAAAATAATGAGAAAATATGTTAAGAGAAGATTAATTATGGATGACAGTACTATGGAGGGCAATTGGGCAATCATGTGTAGAACACGTCATTCTGATAGGATTGAAGAGTTATTAAAAAATTTAGTCATATCATTTTGGATTGATAACACTCGTCCTTCATCAAATAGTAGAGATGTTATCAAGTATATAATTGCACTTGGTCAGTATGAACATCATACAAAACATTGGCTGGACACAACACAACATGAGTTATATGTGTTGTTTTGTGGTAAACATCCTAATGTAAAAGTTGGGCAAACATTGTTTGAAAAATTGAAGCCATACACTATGAGGTCAAACAAAGTGTTTGAAATGTGTTGTTGTTGTCATCATATTGAGTTTGATCTCCACTATCAGGTATTTCAAAATTTTGTAGAAGACACATATAGTTTTCATGTTGCTCCTCCTAGTAGGAGAAGTGAGTTTATATCATCCATTTTGTGTGACAACATAGATGATCCAGCTGGTCAAATAAATTGCATCAAAGGATTATGTGAAACATGTGGTGAATTGGCTCTATTTTCTTTGAAAATTGAAAATATTGATGTAACAAAAAAATTGAATTGCAAAAGTTACAAGTATGTCAAGAATGAAACAAAGTTAGGGAAAGAAACAAAATGGTTGGAATATGTTGAAGGGGAGTTTCCTGTTCTAACATTTATGGATAGATTTAAAAAATTGATTCAACCTTATATTCGTCATGCATTTTTTGCAAAGTGGCAAGCACAACAGTTTCAAACTTTGAGAGATAATTTCCCACTTGGAACAATTGTATCAGTTGTTGATTTTGTAGAGAACTATTCCTTTGTTCATCAAAAAATAATTCAATCAGATTATTACTTTAATAAGCATGTCACTATTATGGTACATGTTTGTTATAGACATGCATAGTGAGATTTGGATGGTGTTTAGAGTACAATTCAAGAACGAGTAATTATAAAGGAATATCATTTATATATAAGTGATGATAAAGAACATGACATTCACTATCTAGAACATTGCTTTAATATGTTATTTACTTATTTGAAAGAAAGAAACATAAATGTTGATAAACATTATGTTTGGTCTAATGGATGTGCTGCACAGTTTAAATCATCTAGACCATTTTATGCATTGTGTAGATATCATCACAATGAGAATATAAAACACATATGGAATTTCTTCGAGAGTGGCCATGGAAAAGGTGAACATGATGGTGTTGGAGCTTGCATCAAATGTGCTTTGTGAAAGTATCGAATGAATTATTAGGGAGTTCATGTAAATAATGCACATGATATTTTTGAATGTTGTAAGACTCATTTTACATTAGATGAGGTTAGGACATCATTAATGATAAGTCGACAAGTACCATGTAGAGACTTCTGGGAGATAACAAGTATGGATGTGTAGGTTTGTTTAACTTTTATGCAATTAAGTTATAAAATTTTTTGTTAAGTTTTATTTTTCAAATCGTTGAAGTTTAAATTTAATTTGTAGATATATTTTCAATTTAATGAACCTTTAGTTGTTAATAGAAAAAACATGCATGGTTACAAGAGGATAGAAAAGACATGTTCCTTACATTCAGTCATGAGTACAGATAATTGCAATTGGACATTGAAGATAAGAGAATACTCATGTTTTTGTGATAGTTGCATTGATGAAGACTATGAAGAATGCGTCAATCAAACATGTGGATATACAGGTGCATGGATTTCGGTACCACTTGATGTTACCAATACATTTGATAAAGATGATGAAATTTTTGATGATATTCCATTGATTTTTGATGATTATAATCATATCTCTGGATTGGTAAAACTGGATGAGTATCATAAAAAATAATCTCAACTTGTTTATTTAATTAGCGATTTCAACTGTCTTATATATATTGTACACATACATACATGTATACTTGTTGTGCAGGAGATGTCTTTGTAGTGATTGCTAAGCTTGGAAATCATGAAGGTATCAGTTATTATTTATTGCAATGTATCGCAGAGAGGACAAAGTTATATGACCCTAAAGAAAGTGATGGAATGTTGTTCCCCATAGGTAAATTATACATATACATGTATGCACATACATATTTAAATAAATATATATATCTAGGTAACTTTATATCTATCAAATTTTAAAATACTTAAATTTGTGGTACAGGTTCTATTGTGATAGAGGGAACATATTTGAAGCAAGAAAAAATAATCCAATATGGAATACACTTTTTGGATTATCAAGCTGACAACAAGGTTTTACAATACAGCCACCTAGTCATTGCTACTGAGTTTTGTCTACATCCAGTCAAACTGAAGTGTGTATGTCGCAAGTGGAGACTAGACAGTGAAGATCATGAAAAGATATTACACATTATAAGTGTACATCATGGTTGATTAGACCTTTGAGATTTATTTTATAATAATCTGAATATCAACTTTGATGAAATGTGTTTTTAATTGTACGATCATAGTCTTAGTTATCATTAGTTTTCTAAAAAACTATAATATTAATTGTACTATGGATGAATTTAATAATTTAACAACTTGATACAAATAGGCTAGAAGTTAGTTCAAACTTACACAATTTCATTATCTATACATATGTATCAAAAATAATTTAATATGTTACAATTCTTAAATATCAACTTATTTTCAAACTATTGAATTTCATCTTGAATTAAATGTGTTTTTAATTGTATGATCATAAGTTCTTAATTATCATTAGTTTATTAAAAACTATATAATTTAATAATTTAAATTAATTGTACAACATGGATGAATTTAATAATTTAACAAGTTGGTATAAATAGGCTTTAAGTTAGTTCAAACTTACACAATCATTATCTATAGATATACATCAAAAATAATTTAATATCTTGCAATTCTTAAATATCAACTTCTTTTCAAACTATTGAATTTCATCTTGAATTAAATGTGTTTTTAATTGTACGATCATAAGTTCTTAATTATCATTAGTTTATTAAAAAAACTATATAATTTAATAATTTAAATTAATACCATGGATGAATTTAATAATTCAAATTCATTTATCAACTTTTTTTCAAACTAGATTGAATTTCATAAGTGAAAATTAAATGTGTTTTTAAAATTGTAAGATTATAAGTTCATAGTTATCATTTATGTTAGTTTATTAAAAATATATATATTTTAATGTTACTTTATTACATCTACAGTCATGTACTCTTAAAGTTTAAATTAGTTTAAATTAATATGCTTTTTTAATATTATATTTTGTAAAAGTTTTCTAAAATAATGTATTGGCTTACCTAATTAACATATTTATATCCACATAAAACTAATATTTATCTCTAGTAGGTTAGTAATTGATAATTTAAGAAATGTATATCTTTCTAACTTCCTACTAATTGATAATTGATATACATGTACATGGCTCAAGATCATGTTCTATAGCTATAACACACAAAAAAATACACATATGTACACATATACACATCTCAAGAATAAACATCTACAGATCTAATATATCTCTATGTAACTAAAATGCAAACTGTAAATCTTAGATAAATACATGTACGTAGAAAAATATAAAAAGTCATATATACACATGTGATTGTATCTAACTACTGAAGTACTCAATAATCAAATAAATAGTGAAAGTACATGTATGTCATCAAGGTACTGAAATACACATATGTGTACATGTAAACTATCTCCAATATATAAATGCATCAAAAAATATATAAATCTGATATACTACTAGAGGGACCCCTCAAGACGCATATGAATAGAACAACCCTTTGATCGAGTCTCCTGTACATCCTCTTGTCGAGGCACATCAACCAAGCCCTGCAAATATATATACATATATACATACATGTTAGAGTTCTATCTAAATATATATATATATATATATATATATATATATATATATATATATATATATATATATATATATATATATATATATATATATATATATATATATATACACACACACATACACATGTACGTGTACATTCAAATTAAATACGAACTTGCATATATATAGATATATATCTAGTTTTCAAAACATTTAAATAAATTTAAACAAACTATTTAAAACTCAAGTACCTGAGCACTACTGGGTGCCTCAATAGAATCATCTCTCTCACATACATGATGCCCTGAACCAACAATATGTGTAACCATGTGCTTAGCAACCTGTGCCTGCATGACTTATTATGAGTTAAAGATTAAATTAAATATCTAGATTTATATCTAAACTGAATTTTTTAATAAACGAACATTTTTTTTTAATTTCATATATATTCAAAATAAAAAATAAATTATATATGTACCTAGGTCTCCGGAGGTGGAGGATGATTAGTAGACTCCATCATATCATCTACCGATGCACTTAAGCCTGAAACTCTGACACCTACTGAACCACCCTTAGCACCATGTCCAAATTCTAATAAATCTAAGTGAAGTGGACTATGTAATTGGCTGGGTAATGGTGTAGAATTAGTGTCGTGAGCCTAGTGCCAAATGTTATGAGCTATGCAGAGGTGTATCATCTGTCACTGGTGTGGTGGCCTGTGTCTTTGGAACTATGCTAGGGCTCTAATGTTGTCCAACAACATCCAGCACTGAGTGTACTAGAATCCCCTATGTATCATAAATATAGCTGATAATGTGCAACATATCCTCCAAAAAATATAGTGCCATATCCATATGTGTCTGTTATCCTGAAACACTATGAATATCACCTGATGGGTAAGTGCACCAAGTTGTGGTGCCAAAAGCGGGGTATAAGTGGACACCTTTTTCCTGAAATCAGCAAATTGTAGACTTCAACAAGAATTTGAAGATAGTTAAGCTCAAAATTTTAAGATATGACAAAAACAAAAGTCATAGTCCTTTGAATCTAGTTTCTAAACTACTAATTTTTTTTCAAAATGGTTTAGTTTTAGGTCCTCAAAAAAGGGGACCACATAAAGTGGTACTGTTTATTCCAAAAAAACATAACATAGTACAAAGTGTGGCCCCCCTAAAATTTTAACTTTTTTTTTGAAATTCTTTAATGGCTCTGGTCAAAAGTTACGTAACAATATGTAGTTTATCCCAGATTTTTCGAGTAATTTTATAATGTGTATTTTTTTTTAAATGAATTTTTAAATTAGACCCATCCCTAAAATGTGAAATATCTATGTGCTCCCCCTAGAAATGATTGAAAACTAATCTAAAATCAAAACTTCTTTTTTTCAAAGTGTGTAGAATGGAGTCTAGTTTCTAAAAAACTAAGTTGTTACAAAATTCGATGAATGAGCTAAAATCTACAGCCCAATTAGTACATGGTGGTTTTTGACAAAAAATGAACATACATTCAAAAGAAATTATAGATGACAGACTTAAAATAGTTCAAATTAAAAATAAATTATATGGTTAGATAGCTAACACAGAGATCTATAATGTTATGTAACCTGATCTTATCGATACCCAACCACGAAGAATCTTGAAGGGGAGTACACAAGAAAAATTGATCATTTTTTGTATGTTTACTGGAAAACACGTCTCAAACCTGTTTATAAACTCCAAACCTTTGGGTTGGATTTGTTAGAAATGGAGAAAGAAATATGTAAATAAGCAATACCAGGAAAGAATCTAAGTGAGTAAATGCATGAAAAGATATTACCATAATAAAAGAAAAGAGAGAAAGCTTCAAGCTCCAACACCATGAGACAAGATATTTGGAAAGGGGAAAGCAAAGAAAACCCCTTGTGACATTATGAATGAGGCATGAAAAGCCTAAGAAGGAAGAGAGAGAGCAAGAGAGCAATTGCTCATACAATATTTGAGAAGAGGAAGAAAACCTCAGTTAAGAAATGAAAGAAGAGGGTCATCTCTTAAATAGAGATGAGAGAGAGGAGTTAGAATGTAACTCCCATGTCTATGAATGCCACCATTCATAAGTGTGTGAGGCCAAGTGTGAGATTCCTCTTAAGGAGGAATAATCTAAAATTAGAAATTATAGTATATATTTGTCCTCACATATTCCACTAGATGACAAAATAATATGTACTGGAAAAAGGACAAAAAAGAAATATATTAGGATACCTTGGCTTATATCCTAATATATTACAACAATAAAGAAAGGAGTTCTAACCTTGGTTTATAAATACACCAAGGAAAGATTACAAGTTCTAACAGGATCTCCAAGGCAAAACCAAGCCTTAGGCTTGGTTTTAATGCAAAGCTCTGAATAGCGTGTGCGCCCTATAGCGCACATGCCCTATTAAAATGCTATTGAATTTGAGGTAGTGTGCACGCGTTATAGTGCACACGCACTATTGAGACCTAAATTGCAAACCAAAACCAAGAGAGAGCTGGGGGGTGGGGTGAGGGAATGGCTATTTGTGTGTGTGAGAGAGATAGAGAAAAAGTAGGGGATGGGAGAGGGGAGAGAGGAAGTGAGAAAGAGTAGGGGTGGTAGAGAGAGTATAGGATAGGAGATAGAGGAAATCTGAGAGAGTAGGGGTAGCAAATAGAGTACAAGATGAAAGAGAGAGGAAGTGTGAGAGAGAGAGTAGAGGTGGAAAAGAGAGAGTATGGGATGGGGGAGAGAGATTGAAAGTAGGGGATGGGAGAGAGAGGAAGTGTGAGAGAGAGTACAAGTTGGGAGAGAGAGATTGAGAGTAGGGGATGGGGGAGAGAGAGAGTAGGTGGTGGGAGACAGAGTGGGAGAGGAAGAGCAAGAGAGAGGAGGATGGGAGTGCATGTGTGTGAAAGAGAGAGAGTAGGGAATGGGAGAGGGGGAAGATAGAGTAGCTTGAGAGAGAGTAGGGGATGGAAGAGAGAGTAGGGTATGGAAGAGACAGTAGGCGATGGGAGAGGGAGTGGGAGAGGGAGAGAGAGAGGGGGGATGGAAATGTGTGTAAGAGAGAAAGAGAGAGTGTGAAAATGTGAGAGAGGGTAGGGGGTAGTAGAGAGAGAGTAGAGAGGGAGAGAGTGAGAGAGAGAGAGAGAGAGAGAGAGAGAGAGAGAGAGAGAGAGTGAGAGTAGGCAATGGGAGAGGGAGAGCGAGTGAGAGAAAAAGTAGAGGATGGGAGAGGAGAGAGGGGGGATGGGTGTGTGTGAAAGAGAGAGAGTAGGGAATGAGAGAGGGGAGAGAGAGATAGAGAGTAGGGGATGGGATAGAAAGAGAGTAGGAAATGGCAGAGGGAGTGGGAGAGGGAGAGAGAGAGTGGATGGAAGAGAAAGAGATTAGGCAATGGTAGAGGGAGTGGGAGAGGGAGAGAGAGGGGGGATGGAAGTGTGTGTAAGAGAGAAAGTAGGGGATGGGAGAGAGTGAGAGAGAGAGTAGGGGTGGCAAAGAGAGAGAGTGAGAGTAGGGGATGGGAGAGAGAGGGAGAGAGAGAGAGAGATAGTAGGCGATGGGAGAGGGAGTGGGAGAGAGAGAGAGAGGGGGAATGGAAGTGTGTAAGAGAGATAGAGTTGGGGATGGGAGAGAGTAGGCAATGGGAGAGGGAGTTAGAGAGAGAGAGGGGCAGGAATGGGAATGTGTGTAAGAGATATAGAGTATGGGATGGGAGAGACTGTGAGAGTTTGAGAGAGAGTAGGGGGTGGTAGAGAGAGCTTGTACAGGATGGGGGTGAGAGAGAGAGAGAGAGAGAGAGAGAGTATGAGAGAGAGTAGGGGATGGAAGAGAGAGAGTGAGAGTAGGGGATGGGAGAGAGAAAGTAAAGAGGGAAAGAGAGTACTTGAGAGAGAGAGAGAGAGAGAGAGATAGTAGGTGGTGCAAGAGGGAGCGGGAGAGGGAGAGAGATGGGGGATGGGAGTGTGTGTGACAAATCTAGAGAGTAGGGGATGGGAGAGGAGAGAGAGAGGGGGGATGGGAGTGCGTGTCTATGAAAGAGAGAGAGTAGGGGATGGGAGATGGGAGAGAGAGAGTAGGGGATGGGGGAGAGAAAGTAGGCAGTGAGAGAGGGAGAGAGAGAGAGGGGTAATGGGAATGTGTGTAAGAGAGATAGAGTAGGGGATGGGAGAGAGTGTGAGAGTGTGAGAGAGAGTAGGTGGTGGCAGAGAGAGCTCGTATGGGATGGGAGAGAGAGAGTGAGATTAGGGGATGGCAGTGTGAGAGAGAGTAGGGGATGGGAGAGAGAGAGAGTGAGAGTAAGGGATGGGATGGGAGAGAGAGAGAGAGTAGAGAGGGAGAGAGAGAACTTGAGAGAGAGAGATCTAGTAGGTGGTAGGAGAGGGAGAGGGAGAGAGATAGGGGGGATGGGAGTGTGCGTGACAGATGTAGAGAGTAGGGGATGGGAGAGAAGAGAGTGGGGGGATAAGAGTGTGTGTGTCTGTAAAAGAGAGAGAGTAGGGGATGGGAGAGAGTGTGACAGTGTGAGAGAGAGTAGGGGGTGGAAAAGAGAGAGTACGAGATGGGAGAGATAGAGTGAAAGGATGGGAGAGATAGAGTGAAAAGATGGGAGAGAGTGAGAGAGAGAGTAGGGGGCGGCAGAGAGAGAGACAGTATAGGATGGGAGAGAGTGTTAGAGAGAGTAGGGGATGGGAGAGAGTGTGAGAGAGAGTTGGGAATGGGAGAGAGAGAGAGTAAGATTAGGGGATGGGAGAGAGAGAGTAGAGAGGGAGAGAGAGAACTTGAGAGAGAGAAATAGCAGGTGACCTAGGAGAGGGAGTGGGAGAGGAGGAGAGAGAGGGATGGGAGTGCATGTGACAAATCTAGAGAGTAGGGGATGGGAGAGAAGAGAGAGGGGGATGGGAGTGTGAGTGTATGTGTGTGTGTCTGTGAAAGAGAGAGAGTAGGGGATAGGAGAGAGTGTGAGAGTGTGAGAGAGAGTAGGGGGTGGCAAAGACATAGTACGAGATGGGAGAGACAAAGTGAAAGGATGGGAAAGAGTGTGACAGAGAGTAGGAGGTGACAAAGAGAGAGAGAGTACGAGATGAGAGAGACAGAGTGAAAGGATGAGAGAGAGTGTCAGAGAGAGTAGGGGATGGGAGAGAGTGTGAGAGAGAGTTGGGGATTGCAAAGAGAGAGAGAGTAAGAGTAGGGGATGGGAGAGAGAGAGAGAGAGAGTAGAGAGGGAGAGAGAGAACTTGAGAGAGAGAGAGATAGTAGGTGGTGGGAGAGGGAGTGGGAGAGGAGGAGAGAGAGGGATGGGAATGCGTGTGAGCGGTCTAGAGAGTAAGGGATGGGAGAGGGGAGAGAGAGAGTAGCCCAAGAGAGAGAGAGAGAGTAGCATATGGGAGTGTGTGTAAGAGAGAGTAGGGCATGGGAGAGAGTGTGAGAGAGAGTAGGAGGTGGCAGAGAGAGAGAGAATAAGAAGTGGGAGAGGGAGGATGGGAGTGTGTGTGAGAGATCTAAAGAGTAAAGGATGGGAGAGGCAAGAGAGAGAGTGTGTAGGGGATGGGAGAGGGGAGAGAGAGTAGGAAGAGAGAGAGAGTAGCGAGAGAGAGAGAGTAGGGAGGGTGGAGAGTGATGTGTTCTCATATAGTGCGTATGCTCTATAGCACGTATGCACTATGTGAAATCACCTAAAAATGGTCAAAAAGAAACTTTGGGGCCTGTTTCATTCATTCTCTGCTTTTGTTCTATTCTGCACTTTGTTATCCCGATAGAAATTGTGGCTTTCAACACAGCAAACATTCTTTCAAAGTGGCAAACACTATTTCAAGCTAACAAACACTATTTCAAGGTGGCAAACACTTTTGGAAGCTAACAAACACCAAATTCAATCATTGGATACACGATTTGAAGACTTTTTGAATATTCTTTGTATAGAAAAGGTTAGTGCAATCTATTTTAAATATTGTTTGTTTATATATAGATACAAATTTGATTATAATTTGACATGTTGTTTAATATATAGTGAATTCTTTGAAATTTGTATGTTTCAATGAAATGTTATTTCGAAATGGTTAGAAATTTGACAAGTCGTTTTATATATATATATTGTGTATTCATTCAAATAATTATAATTTTTATATGTATTTGAATAATTTGTAATTTACACATTTTAAGTAATTCAAATGTTTGAATAATTTGACATGTAGAAATCATCATCATGCCAAGGAAAAAATCAAAAAAATCAAACAAATGAAATTACTACGTGAGCAAAGAAAATTGCAAAGCAATAATGAAGAATTGACTTTCGAGGAGGATCAAGAACCACCGGTACCAAGAAACAAAGAGGAAGAATTGGAAAGACAAAGAGAACGAATGAGACTGGTACGCTCAAGAAGACAATTGAATTGTGAAGCTACACCATCTTCTAATGTTGGAGTCATATCGTTTGCTACACCATCTTCCAATGTTGAAGTCATATCGTCCTCTCAGGTTGAAGAGACACCGATTTGTAGATCCGACGATATACACACTCCATCATGTCATGTTGAAGGCACAACATCAACACATCAAGTAGGTGATATTCCATCTTTTGCATCTTATTGCCAAGGCACATCATCTTTGGTTCAAGGTACACAATACACTCAACCTTATGCTGATGTTCAAAATGTTGAGAGAATTGAAGAGATTATAACACCTTCTAGAATTCATTTTAGAAGACCAAAATATTTGATTGATATTGATAGTAACATTTTGAAATCAATGCCTAACAAGATTAGCAAGCATACTTGTCAAAGAAAAGTTAATCGTATGTGGAGATTATTTTTTGATGAATTAAATATTACAGGTCAATGCCAATTATTTGTTGAAATGATGAGGAGTTTAAAATTTAGGCCTATCATGAAGATTCTTGGGCTAAGAACGATGGATGATTCAAATGAAAAAAACATTGTAAAGAATCTAATGAATGCTTATGACAAAGTGGGTTCTAAATCACGCACCAGAGATAGTAATATTGCAAGATGAGTACTTACATTGAAAATAGTAAGTATCCAAATGAAGAAAGCTTGACTAATGAGAAATACAAGCAAAACATTAAAAATTGGTAGAGGTACTCTAAGGAGAACCATCCTAAGGCGTGAGAGATTGGAAGATCCAACAAAAAATGAGTTATGGACATTTAGCGGTAGACTACAGCGAAAGGATAAATAAATTAGTGAAGCCTTAAAATCATTGATCAAAGATTTTTGGAAAAATAACACATGTGTTTCCCCTAATCAAAGAGATTTTGTAAGAAGGAGGATTGGTAGCCAAAATCGCGAGCCACATGCAAAACATTTTTTGGACACAACTCAGACACAATTTTTTGCAAAATTTATTGGTATGTATCCTCAAATTCGAATAAGTCAAAGATTTTTTGAGATGGGTAAGCCTTTTTATGTGAAGATAAATCACACACTCACAACTTGTTGTTGTAGGATACACATTGAATTTTCTAACCATTTTGATGTTTTTAGGCATATATGCATAATTTTGCATTCTCAGTTTGTTTTGCAGGACTGTGACATAAATGAGCCACCAAGATCTTCAAGGGAATTCATATCCAACATTTTATGTGAAATAAGGGACGGCCAACAATTTTACAAGAAATCATGCTTGGATGGTACGTGCTTATTTTGTGGTTCTTTGCAAATTTTATCAACTTGTCAACATATGGATAGTACACATGCAATTGGAAATGAAATAGTAGATTATGAAAACTTTAAGACAGTGAAATATGCTCTAAAAGATGGGAAGCATGGTAAAAGATGTGATTTAGTCATTGAAAATATTCTAGTGTATGAGTTCATGAAAATTTTTCGTGAAAACATTATTTACGAGTATGCAAGGCATACCCATAGAGCTCGATGGCTGGATTTGCAATTCAAGTTGTGCAAGGATACGTTTCCACTAGATACCATTGTTTTAGTTGTAGATTTCGTAGAGAACTACACACTACAACCACAAAATGAGGTGCAAGGAAAGTATTATACTTTTTAATAGCTTTCCATATTTGTTCACATAATATTCATGCATTCACCTACAAGTATAGAGGATGACAGGAAGATTTTGAGGGAGTACCATTTTTACATCAGCGATGATCGATCACATTCTACGAAGTTTGTACATGGTTGTTTTCAACTATTTTATGGAGATTTGGCTAATAGAGGCATCACATATCGTCAGCACATTATTTGGTCAGACAATTGTGCATCTCAATTCAAGAATGCATGGATGTTCTATTGGTTGAGCAGGATGCACAAGTTGTGTAGAATTCAATACATGTGGAATTTCACAGAGGCTGGTCATGGAAAGGGAGAGCACGATGGTGTAGGCGCATGCATCAAAAGAGCCTTAGCTTGTGAAGAACTAAAGTACAAAGATGGAGCAATATTGACAGATGCAAAATCCATCGTCCAGTGGTGTAACGCTACAATGGGTCCAGGTAAGGAAGGTGAGTCTACGGTTCGTCGATTTTTTTGGTTGATAGATAATACTAACATTGCACCATATCGGGATTGTTGCACACTAACAGGATCCAGTGAGTTGCACTCTTTTAGAAGCTCTGATGCAGGTTCATGGATTATCCACAGAGGAAAAATGGCATGCTATTGTCCATCATGTGCAGAGAAAAATTGGGATGACTGTGAGTTGACTGAATGGGTGGACAAATGGGATATACGGGTTTTGGACCCAATTGACACCTATCGTCCCCCACAAGCACTGGAAATGGTACAGATGGAATCGTCTATTGACTTTGACCACTTGTCTGATCTAGTGCAACCTGGTAATATATATATTTATATATCTTTGTAATTTCAATATGTAACTTTATAACTTTTACGCAAGTATTTTCTGAATTAATGACTGCATTTTGTACATTTGTCACTACAAGCCATGTTTTTGTTGTTATTGCACCTGAAGACAATGAAGAAGGGACATATTATTATTTTTTTCATTGTGTTCAAGCCAAACAAAAATTGGATCACTCAGTTATAGATGGTGAAGGTTTAGAGTACCATGTCGATGCAGTGGTTGTAACTAGCACATGCCTTGGATGATATTCTATGAAGAACCCTAACTTGTGGTTATTCGAGGATTGGCCAACAAAGAGGAAGATTCTTCATTGTTCAAATCTTGTTTTCGCATCAAATGTCCACTTGATAAAATATGGTGGAAAACTACATAATAAGAATATTTGGAGAGTTCGCGAGTCAGACCACGAGGCAATACTTGAGACATTAAAATGTCAAGCAGATCCAGTTGGCTCATTAGATTGAATACAGAGAGAGGGAGAGAGAGAAAGAGTGATCAACTGGATCCAAATACAATGTTGCAACCTCTTCCGCAAGACTGTCCACATGACTAAGGTGGACCGTATTGTTATGATGTGTAAGTGATGAGATTTAGTTTAAATCATAGATTTTATGTTTTGATTTAATTAGAATCTAGATTTTATGTTTTGATGTCTCCAATTTTTTTAAAGCTAGAACAATATTTTTCATATTTTCTTATTGTGACGATATTTTTCTTTCATTGCATGTTCTCTTGGATGATAGGAGGGAGAGAAGAAAAATAAGTAGATTTCCAAACAGCCAGCCACCCTTCTTCATGTAATTTATTCATTTAAGGTAAAAGTCCCATTTCCTTTTTTTGGCTTTGGTATTTGGTTATTTAAAGTCATTATTCTAGTTGGACCTTCATATGTTTGAATTTGGGATTTTTTAGTGTCTATTTGTTATGATTATACTGAATTATTAATTCTACGATTTTTCTATTACTTAATTATTTAAAATAAATTAAAACTTTTTGTATAAAATTATTATTTTTTATTTCTATCTATTTGTTATGATTATTTCTATTATTTAAAATAAATTAATTCTATAATATCTCTATGATGAACTATTTATATTTCTAAACTTTAATATATTTTACACCATGACCAACAATCAAACTATTATAACAATACAAATACATTTAAATAGTAATGTAAGAATGGTTTAGTTCACATAAAAAATAAGTCTATCTTAGATATTCTAAATACATCACAAAACTTTATCGCTTCAAAAAAATTGGAATTTCTCCCATCTACTTGAGTTCCCATCAATTGTCCATAAAACTAGGAAAGGGAATAGGTTCTATGCACCCAATCCCAACATCCTCCTGTCCACTACTAGGAGATGTGTGTAATGTAGGATTCAGCTCCATCAACTTAGTCATTTTTTTCACTAGTTGATTGGGACTCTCACCATTTGTTTCCAACTATGGTGACAATGCATGGGGTTACACTTATTAAGTAAGAATATTTCCTAATCTAGGGATTAGAGCATTGAACATATCAGAATGTGATTTATGCTATGGGAGAAGAGGTATGTTGGGCATACTAATTGATTCTAGGGCTAGTGCAATTACATCTCCTTCCACTAGTGTTGTAAATATAATTTCTATAGTTGTTGAAGGTTCACCTCCAATATTTGGTCTATATATCTTTCAAACATTTAGATTATCCTCTCTTTCTTTCCTCCTCTATTCCTTTAGTGCAACCTTGTCCGCAACTCATTTTCTCCTCTCTAAAGCATATAAGATCTCATTTCTTGCAATCTTTTCCTCTCTCCCATCTTTTCTATCCCTGATCTTCTCCTTCATGTAAAGTGCATTAGCCTCAAATAACTTCTTAGTCTCTCTTGTTCCTTATAATTTTGTATCCTTTTCTTTGGTAGCTATAGGAATCTACTAGGTAAACCACTATGTTGTTTTCTGTCTAGTGGCATGTAACGTATAAAATCAACATCTCCATCATAGTCATTTTGGGCCTGGGTATCAAAAAAATGTTAACTATTTATTTCATCATGGTTGCCACCATTTTCAAAGCATTAGATGACGTCCTTGGGATCAACATGTGGTGGGGATGGAATTAAAAGGGAAACATTTTCATCCCCACAAGTATTTGGTTACCCAAGGTTTGTGACAACCTCCTACAACCAATCTGGTTGTGAATCTTGCATTAGCAAGCTTAATCTAATATCAATGTTTGTTGTATGCTCAAGGTTTTATCTCCTATAATAGTCCACTGGTTGGTTCAGGTTTTCTGGTTGGGTATTTTTAGGTGCAATTGTAGGGTAAAAGCACAAACATGTGTCACCTTTTTATAAAGAAAAGTGATATCAGAATGTGACAGTTCAACATTAAGGACAAAAAAAATGTTATTTGCGTTTAAAATATAAAGATGATGTAAACTGATGAAATGTGTAGAATTGTATGAATTTTATGCTTATAATTTTTATTATTTTTTTGACTAAGAATTTATTCATTTTATTTTATTTTGAAGTCACTTTTTTAACTGTAAAAAAATAGGATGTAGTTCTCGTCAAACAAGTATGTGCAAATCATCTTTTTTTGTTATGATTTGAAAATATTTTATAGATGACATGTATAGCTAGTGCACAAAAAAAGAAATAATTATTTTTGATGTATATTTTCTTTGTTATAAGTACTCAAGTTCGACCTTGTCAGAATCCAATAATTTTTTCCTCCCGTCAAAACTTCCCTATCAAATCTATACCTTCTTGAAAAAAATTACATATTCATGAAGAGGATTCTCTCCTCTAGTGATAAATATATTTTTTTTATTTTTTTGATATGATTTACTATTTTTTTTCATTTTTTGAGAGAGCATCTTCTGAAATGTTGAAATATCGACTTATAATATTTTTAGATTATAGCATATTATAACTAATCAAAACACTCAAAAATTTATATAATGATGATATTGAATCTGAAATCTATTAAAGGGTATTTTTAGTTTTTTTTAAAAATTGAGTTTTGATAGAGAAATGAGATTTGACCAGAATAGATTTTTGTATCACAAACGGTGACACAGATCTATGCTTTTACCCTGTACCTAGTCCCTTCATATTTTGTCCATAACTCCTCAACAAAGTGTTAATTGGTTCATCTAATAAGCCATTGATTTTTAGGAAGGATTCAATAGTGATTTCCTCCCCCTCGCTTTAAAAATCATCAATATTTGCATCATCTACAGTAGTTTTTTCTTGCAACTCATCTCTTACACTTTCTTAATTTTGCCTCTTCTAGGCTTGTTCCAACTAGCCCTTGCTAGTCACTAATTTGTTGTTTTCTCCAAAATTTTCCACAGAACTTCCTAAACTATTGGGTGATTAAAATACCCTTTTCCTCACTCTAAAATATACTCCAAAACCAACTAAACTTGTTTTGTAAAATATCACTCAAAATTGGCTATTTCAGTCTGCTAACTAAGCCTAGTTTGAGGCCATTTACAAAGCAACTCACAATCCCTTGACTTTTGGAACTCCCATGACCCAAAAAAGTCTTAATACATGACTCAAATGCAAGGATTCTTTTATTTTTTTGGTCTCATGATCAACTTTACAATGGTTTTTACAAAACCCTCCTTTCTAGCCCCTTTACCTTAGGGCTTTCTAGAACTCTTACTTTGCAATGTCTCTAGAACCCCAAAATGGTTCAAACACCTTCACTTTGGTTATATTAGATGACTTCAAACATAAAATTCAACTCTTTTTTGGAGAAAACACTAAATCCACCTTGGGAGCAATCACATACCCCTTTTTATGCACTCAAATTTTAGGGAAAACTATGCAAATACTTCTTAAATGGTTTCAACACTCAACTTTTCAGATGGAAATGGTTATTATAGACTCAAACCAAAAAGAAAAATCCAAAACTTGAGGTTTCTCAACAATCAACAATCAAATTTCAAAACTATTACCAGCACTTACTACTAGGACAATTTCTAGTTTTAATGGTCAAACTCCCAAACCATACAAAGGACCCCCTGCTGTTTTTGCATTTTTAAAAACTATTTTTGGAGACCTACAATAACCTCTCTCAATTTTTGGAGATCATACTCCGTTTTCATTTTACGACGCCATCTCAGGTGATGCTGAAACTTGCAATGTCGGCTAGTACAAAGTTGCCAACTGCCAAATCTCTCTCAACTTCCTCATGGGATCGAACTGTCTACTTCGTTATCTCTGCGTAGTTGGGTAAACCCTATCCCCAACCTCATCCTATCCCCTTCAGTGCTCAAACGTTCTCAGGCACGCCAATCCAGAATGTCCCCAAGGGTCACTAAATGCCATAGGGCTGCGATCTTTGATGGGGCATATCTCAGAGCTCGTGCGAGGTATGGATGCGATTCTAGTTCCTAAAGGACTGTGTTGAGGAGACGTACAATAACCTCTCTCACTTTTTGGAGATCACACTCCACTTTTGTTTTACAATGCCATCTCGGGTGATGCTGAAACTTGCAGTGTGGGCCAGTACAAAGTTGCCAACTGCCAAATCTCTCTCACCTTTCGTTGTGGGATCGAACTGTCTGCTCTGTTAGCTCCAGGTGGCTAGGTAAACCCTATCCTCAACCTCATCCTATCCCCTTTAGTGCTCCAACGTTCTCAGGCATGCCAATCCGAAATGTCCCCAAGGGTCACTAAATGCCATAGGGCTGCGATCTTTGATGGGGCATATCTCGGAGCTCGTGCGAGGTATGGATGCAATTCCAGTTCATAATGGACCATGTTGTAGAGACCTACAATAACCTCTCTCTCTTTTTGGAGATCACATTCTATTTTCATTTTACAATGCCATCTATAAATTACTTGCTAATGTCATATGGCTTGCTTGAGAAAGATGTCCATGTTCTTATTGATGGGTACTAATGACTATCCACATTTAGTTCTTCAATATCCTATTTGACAAGCTTTACATAGAAATTTCTTTGCCATACTAAGTATTTTTGAAAACATAGTTGAGTAGGACTATAGTAGATACTACCAGAAACAACTTCTTTGCAGTTTTTGAGAAATACTAATAAAGCAAAAAAGAACATCTACTAGTTGGTAGACATAATGGCAACTCTCTAGCAATTGAATTTAATTTCATACATGCACATATCTAATTTAATGTCATACATGAACATATCTAATTTAACGTCATACATGAACAAACATATAATATAAAATGATAACCAATAATGTCATATAGATTAACAAACACATAATATATTATGATAACCAATAATGTCATATATGAACAAACATATCACATATTAACCAATAATGTCATACATCAAATATAGAATGTCATATGTACATCAAATGTGTATTGAATATGTCTCTTAGATGCCTATATATACATGGGGAAGGAAACAAGTCTCTATATATATGTATCAAATATCTCAACTACATCTTTTCCTTCCCACGAGGGGAAGGAAACAAGTCTCTCGACGTCCTCTGCCATCGTGTGGAGGGAGACAGTGGAGATGACGGGGCCTTCCTGACACACTCACTTGACCTCTTGTTGAGGTTCTTCTCCAGGTCCAACTAATACAAAGAAAGTAGATATGAATCAATATTTATTATACATTGAAATCAAATATATGTACTCACAAAATCAATTATTTTCTTATCGCCAACAAATAGTCACTCTGTAAGTCCACCTCAAATGCTCGTGGATGATCAGGCATGACAAGACCCTACAATAATTCAATAAATATAATCACTTATAAATAACATTAGAAATTTTGAGATTAACTATTATAAACAACTACTAAAATGAAGAAAATTCTTTCATACCTCCATCAGTGGCTGTGAGCTAGCCACAGCTGCGGCCACTCCACTATCAACAGACTATCGCAGATGAGGAGGTGTGTTCGACATCATGAGCTGCACGTCATACAATACATGTTATATCTAACATTAAACATGGAATAAATATAATCAAATGAACTAAATTAACATGAAACAACTGTACTTGTCTGAAGCTCGTATGATGTCTCTGCTCTGCGTCTGTGGTAAAGGTTGAGGGTCCTATGGAGAACTGATGCACATACATATTTTTTTGGTCAATCCTTAATATGATTATGTAATAAATATATGTATTAATTAAAATGATTAAATTGATACATGCCTCAGGACTCGTCGAAGGGACAAAAAATGGGCCTGGAGGATCACTGCTAGGCCAAGGAACACTTTGACCCTAAATTTTGAACAATGTCAATAAATTCTAATTAATTAATCATTCACTATATGCATGAAATGTGATCAAATTAGTAATTTACCTGTGTGTCAATGCCAAATTTCTCATTCAGGAACTGATCGGTGACAAGCCCATCATCTGCACCATCTCTGACATGAGTGCCAAATGTGCATAGGGATCCGCATAAAGTGCACATGTGACCATGACATATAGAAGGCTCCCCCTCAACTAATGGGCTCGTGGAATGGATGAGGGTCTGTGTCAAAGCATTAACGGTCCCTAGAGTGCTGGCCTCTACATGTTCCTTCACAACTGAAGGAATAATTACATGCTCACGCCGTGGATGGACCACGGGTGCCCTAACTACATTAGGGTCATGACGTGCTCTAGGCCTCTCAAATGATGACCCCCCACCTTTACCCTAGGAGTCTAATATATCAAAATAATTGGGGATCTCCCCAAGGACAAACTCACAATATAATTTCTTCAAAAAATACATGGGGACCTCGTGATTGTTGCAAGGAGGGGCATCAAAAACCATCCACCATTTATCCCAAAAATTATTTCTAATAGCATCATCTATGCACCAATGGATTGGGAATCATTTAGTACCCTCTCTATCAGTATTTTGCTCACCGGGTTTTCTAAATAATGCACATATACTACCTTTTGGTATTTCCTTTTTTTTAACATCTTCATATGACAATTTATTTGCATAAAATCTTTTTTGTTCATCCCTCTTAGCCCGCAAAATATCTAACTAACCACTAACTGAGGCTATCTGAGTGTTAATGGATTCAAGGGATGATGCCAATTGAGCCCTCATTGGATTGGTTTGTCTGCATTCTTTCAACCGAGCAATGATTCCTTCTAATTTAGTTTTGCCTCTCTATTTCATTTCTTAGATTTTCTTGTGTGCCTGGTGGAGGTCTTGCAATTGGTTCGGGTTGTGGAATTTGTTCTTCTTCTTGAGGAGGGTTTTGGTTTTGGGGTTCTTGAGGGTTTTGATGTTCTTGTGGATTTTTTGGTTGATTATGAATATTTCCTGATAAAAATTCAATTGAAATTCAAATAAATAAACAAATCTAAATGAAATTTGTAAAAACCCTACGAAAGAATATAAAAAACTTACAAAACAATTTAAAAAATATATCAAACAATGCAAAGTTAGGTTTATATCACTTACAGCGTCGTCGTGGGTACGATTGTGGTCTTGGATTTTGTCGACGAGGAGGCATTTTGGCAAACAGTGGTGCAAATGTTGAGTCTTCAACTCGCGTATGCGCTGCTCGCTGTAGGAGTAGAAGAATATGGTAATGAAAATGATGGGTTGCGGGTTTGCAGCCCATCATACATACCTTTTTATTTTTTTTAAAGCGCGTACACGCTATAGCGTGTATGCGCTGTTTAAAATAGGGAAAAATAATTTCGTTGTCACCTTTTTGGCACCACAACTCGTTGCATATGCCCTGGTAGTGGTAGCCCAACAACTCTATATGCATCATTAGAGGAGGCACTTGAAGTGCTACTAGATGCCTCTAAAGATGGTCGACTAAGAGGATGAGGATGTCAACTATGAAGATAATGACCAATAGAATCTAATGTGATACTAGCCATTGTAGATGCAATATGCCCAATAGTGTCAATTTCTCCCCTCTGGGAAGTAATGACAACTCTATCTGCAATAGGTACATGTGCAGGAATCACAAGAGGTAGCCTTTGTCCAACAAACTCTCTAACATCTACAGGTGGTAGATGATGTTCACTGTAATATTGGTCATGATCTACGATCTGACCATGCCCTTGTCTGAAATTATCAGGAATATCTAAGTAGTTGACGTTGAGCCCTATATGGAATTCAACATACAATTGATGTGCAAAATAAAAGGGTATCTAGTCATTATTAGGATAATGACCATGTGTAGCTAAAAATCATGGACAGATCATGCTAGGAATAACAAGGTCTCTGCATCATGTGACTCTATAGCCTCTCACCCTACCCTATGCTCCCTCATATGCTAGAAAGAGATCTCTTTAGATGACGTCTTTGGGGGCTACCCTCTTGACATCATCGAAAGATGCATCTCCTAAAACCTCAACCCTAAGCTCCCTAGATATGGAAGCTAATATGGCAGGAGTAAATGAATGGCGAGCTCTAAACCTAGCTATCAGATCCTGTAAACTCCTACATATTGTAGTACATATGTCTCTATAAAGATCATCATCAAAGGTCAATATAGACTATTGTAGTCTAGCAACCTCCTACTCTAAAAATGCAAATAAAGCATCAATATCAATGTGTGGAGGTGGTGTAGCAGGAGCTGTAGGTGCAGCCTGACCTGGAATAGGAGCCGCACTAGGAGCCATGGTAGGACCTACACTAGGAGTCAGAACATGAGCTACACGATGAGCTATACATCAAGGTAAACCACAAGCTGTAGCACAAGCCCCACCATGAGCTGTAGCACAAGCCCCACCACAAGCAACACAATGAGCTACACAAGGAGCTAGATTAGGAACTGCATCAAGCGCTACAATAGGAACTGCATCAACCTATGCCGCAGCAAGAGCCACAGCAAGAACTACATCAAGCGCTGCACTAGGAGCCGCATCAAGCAGATTATGTGAAGCCATATCTATAGAAATGTATGAAGAGCTAAACAACCTACTGTACACACATTTTTTATTTTTAAAATTTAAAATTATACATGTAATTGAACAGACATCACACATGGACCTAGATAATCTATAACACATGTATCATGATCTGATAAAATTTAAATATATATGATTGAATGCATATATGTATACATACATGAGAACTTTAGAAAATATATTAAACATACATTACACGTTATTGAACTATAAGCAAAATATAGAAAATCTAGCTAATTTAACACATTTTTAATTAATAATTTAAGTAAATATAATAAGTAAATTTATGATTAATTTAACATATTTTAATTAATAATATAGAAAACCTAGCTAATTTAACCATTTACAATTAATATAATTTAAGCGCTTAAAATTTAGAATAAGGGTTGGGGCTTACCATAACCTATCTAACCCTAATCATAATCATAAATCATAAATGTTAAACCATGACCCTAAATACTAAACCCTAATCTTTGTACAAAATTTCAATTTAGTATAAGGGATCTTATAATTTAGGATAAGGGTTGGGGCTTATCATAACCTAGATCTAACCCTAATCATAATCATAATCATAAATCATAAATGTTAAACCATGACCCTAAATACTAAACCCTAATCTTTATACAAACTTTCAATTTAGTATTTAAGGGTTTACCATTTACCTTTAGTATAAGGGCTTATAAATTAGGATTTAAGGATGTAACCTATCCAACCCTAATCATAATCATAAATCATAAATGTTAAACCATGACCCTAAATACTAAACCCTAATATTCAAAATAAATTTTTAATCATATATAATAAGAAAGTTCAATAATATATTTACTTATTATCAATTAAAAATGTGTTAAATTAATTAGCTAGATTTTCTATATTTTCCAAGTTAAATAGAAATCACACAACATTAATATATATAATAATGTTTTTCAATGTGTGTTGTTTTCAAACAAGTGAAAATAGTATATCATTTGATTAAAGATGTTGTAAATTATAATTTAGATTTATGAAATAAAAAATGCACATGTGTGCACTCAATTTTTTATCATACTAATTTTTTAACCATGTATAGATCTCCAAATTTTCATATAGATACATTCATGAATGTGAGGGTTCCAAGGTTAAAGGTTATGGTTATAGCTTAGATTATATTATTGTTAGGACCTTAAAATAGGGATATATATTAGTTTAAATAATGTTATTATTTAAGGAAAATTAAGGTTAGAGTTAAGGTTAGCAAGTAGGATAAGGTGCAAATTAGAGGCCTGAAAGTCTTTGATTTATAGTTAGGGTTGAAGATAACTTTAAAGTTGAGAGTTTAGTTATAGTTAGAGTTAATTTATTGTTCTAGGATTTTATTATACTTTGGGGGGTATTATTAGAAAACTCAATTAGGGTAATAAATTATTTATATTACTCTTAAAGGATAATGTTTCAAGGTTTAGGTTTCAAGTTGGGTTACATATATATCATTTAAAACAAGGGTCATACTTCATGTATGTACATGTGTTTAAATGTATGTGCATGTATCTCAAATGTAATTTATTACAATTTAGGATTAGGGTCAACTGTTTTAATTTTATGTAAGTTAGGCCTCAATTAGGTTTTGAAATAGGGTTTTAGTGTAAAGGTTATAATTAGGCTCAATTTTAGTGTAAGATTTAGGACCTTATGACATTTGTTAGGGTTTATATGAACTTACATAATTTAGCATTAAATTTAGGGGTTAATATTAAGGTCAATGGTTAAGAATTTAGGATAAGGGAACTTAGCATATGAAGTTTATGATTTGGTGCAAGATTATGATTTAGGGTATTTATTATCATTTATAATCTTGGGTTTAGAAATTAAATTTTAAGATCAAGGTTAGGGTTAGGGTTTGGATAATGTTTAGGGTTAGGGTTTGGTAGGGTTAGGGTTTTGATAATGGTTAGGGTAGGGTTTGGACAATTATTTTAGTTAAGATTTACAGTTAGAGTTAAGATTAGGGTTAGCATTTAAAGGATTTAGGGTTATAGTTATGATTAGGGTTACGGTATGGGTTTATATTTCTATATTAATTTTATTTATAGGGTTAGGATACATATCCAGGTTGACATTGCTATTAGTATTATTTTTTAGGGTTATGACTTGTATCATGGTTAAAATTTATGGATAGGAAATTTATGATTAGGGCTTATAATTTAGGATAAGAGTCAGGGCTTATCATCTAGTATAAGAGTTTACCATTTATGATTAGTGTTAGAATTATGGTTTTTAAGTTACTTAAAATTAGTTAAATAGCTCTTTTAGAATTACAATTTAGCCATTTAAATCTAACATTTTAGGATCTTAGTGTACAAAGATTAGGGTTTAGTATTTAGGGGACCATGGTTTAACATTTATGGATTATGATTATGATTAGGGTTAGATCTAGGTTATGGGTTTCCATCATTGTTAGAAGTATGGTTTAAAGAGGGTTAGGGTATGGGTTTACATCATTTTTAGTTCAGTATGGTCAGAGGGTTAGGATTTGTATTAGCGATAAGATTTTGGATTATGGTTTTAACATGTAGTTTTAATATTTATAATTAAAGTTAGGATCGAGTAATATGATTAAATACTATTTAATGTTGGGGTTTATCATTTAGATATATGGTTCAAATTGATGTTTAGGAGTTATGGTTGAGCATCTAAGGTTAGGGGTTATAATTTATGATTACGGTTTTGTAGTTAGGATTATGACCAAGTTTAGTATTTAGGACTATTGTTTAGCATTAAGGTTTAAGAGTTAAAATTTAAGTTATATATAAGATCTTTACATGTTCAAATATATGATGTACATTCTTTATGTTTGTATATTATAATCAAGTTATGTTAGATTATAATTAAATTTTATTAATTAAATGTTATAACATGTATTCTTTAAGTCATACATGTTCTAAGTTGTGTGTGTGTGTGTGTACTAAATAATGCATCACAATTTTGCAAGTTAATGCTCTCTTTTCTATATACCACGAAAGAAGTTGTGATTAATATCAATTAAGGCTCTATGAGAAAATATGAAAAACAATCCCATGCAAATATATAACAACTTTTCTCATATTTTCTCACAGAGCCTTAATTGATACTAAAACTTTTGTGGTAGTAAATAAAAACGGAAAAATCAACTTGAACCACTCTTATACACTATTTAGTAGCAGAGTTTACGTATCATAATATAGGGGAGGTTCGAAGTGGAGGACAAGATGTTATGGGCTCAAAAGGAGTTCAGTCACTCTAGAGCAATAGATCTTAAATACCAAATCTAATGCTTATATAGATATTAGATGTCTAAATGTAAATTCATCAGAAGAGAGTGTAAGAGGAAATTTGATAACATGGATTTGGGTACTATTATTGAAAAATAGGATTGAGGTAAAACAGATGCAAACTTAAAGCCAGTTGGAGAAGAACTTGTTTATTTGATCAAGGGATCAGTAGCCCTAGAAGAATTTGGTGGGAAAACTTCATTAGTGGCATATTACATTTAAAACTCAAGCTAATGCTTGTGAACATTAGACATCTAAGCTCTAATTTTATAAGAGAGTGATACATGAAATTTCTTAACATTGTGATATAGGAAATTTCTTAACATTGATTTGAGTGTTATTTATTAATAAATATGATTGAAGTGAGAAAGATGGGGGACTTAAAAATGATATAAAAAGAGATCCAAACATAGCTTTGGTTTAAAGTCAGTTTGGTGAATAGCTTTTTATTTGATCATAGCTATAGAAGAATTAGGTGGGAAAATCCTAGGCACGTTATAGTAGATGCAGTAGTTTGCATATGAACCCTTTGGAAATTAGAGGAGCATTTCTAGATTAAAAAATTGAAGTGGTTTGAAGGAATTTGCACAGTTTGTGACAAGACAGAGAGGACAGGATGCTATCTACCTTTGTATTAAGAAAATTATAAAATGAGTTGCATTTTATGGATGTTAAGACAATAAATAATCTTATAAATTGTGAAGTGTGAAGATTATTCAAAACCCATATTAATATGATTATAAAGCTAGATAAAATTTAAAATTTTTATGGTCATAATCCAACATCTAAAATCTGCTAGTATAGTTGAATATGGTAATGTGATATTTCTAAACAAAGAGCAAAAGCTCTAGAAATGGATCTCTGAGTTTCAGAAAATGAGATATGATGTTTTGGATCACTTCCTATTCTTTTCTTGGTTTAAAATATCTATTCAAAATACCATTTTCATAACATGTGTTTTACAGTAATAATGAGAAATTTAAAATTGGATAGATTTCAATATAACAAAAACTACTTTGAGATTTGCAAACACAATTTTTTCTGGATGAGATATATAATATTTGCTCAGTGGTTTAATGTCGTTATTATGTGTGACCTACATTTATCAAGAGATGGAGTGTTTCTAGGCATGAACTTCAAGATCCACATATTTTTCTATAAGAATTTGATCATTAATTTTGTAGGAAGGGAGATTTAAGGGTTTAGATTGTAGATAATGTTTCTAGTAACCATGTTCCAATCTTTTTGTTTTCTAGTTAGAGGTGTGCATCTTGTGCTAGAATGTTTCCATTATATATTTTTTTGTTTGCATGGTTGACCCCTTCCTTATGAACCATAGGGTTCCACAATCAATGCGAGAACTTCAGGAAAAAGCTGAGGTTTTTTTTTATAACACACACATGCACAACTTGATCCTTAATTGTTCAAACTTGAATTTGTGGCTATTGAATATTTCTAGGAATTTAACACAAGTGGTGTGAATCCAAGAGGTAAAACTGGCCTTGACCATTCTTCAAGAAGTCAACATGCACGTTCAAGAGCTTTACACACAATACTTGGTATGTTTGAATCTTCTAATGGTAATTTACTAGATACGACGAGGCAAAGAAATGTCGAGGAACCAAATATTTTGTTTTCATGTCTCTGAAAACACATATTAATATTTATCAGCAATTAAACTATACAATTTTCTCAAAAACCTATTCAAATGCATCCTGTCTATGATGAATTTGAATATCGTGGTCATATGAGTGTTAATGGCTCTATTGGTAACCGAAACATAAGATTGTTTTTAAGACATTTACTACTGATTCATATATAATGAATTAGGTTATTTTACTATAGAACCTTCTCCACATCCTCTTCTAGAATTGTTTAGATAGCTAATATGAATATCTTGCTCTAATACTATTTCAGGGCAATTTTTTATATATATCTCGTGTCTAGATCCCAATTTTTTTAAAGTGTACTTTGTCTATGACCTATGTACATCATGTTGCTCTAATTTTTTTCCCCTTTTTCTGGCATCTCTCTTATTATAATTTCATTATTAGTCAACCAGAGCAAGCCATTATCCCAAATGTTTAGATTCAATTTGGCAACTAATCCATACTTTATTTCAAATTTTCATGTAACGTCAAAGCCCCACCACAGGTTACCTGTCTGGTCGAGTTTTCTAATTAAGAGGTTGCTCGAGACTAATTAAAGGGCTTCATTGTAACAAATGAAGCTTGAGTTGAGAAAATTGTGCTAGCCCCTATATTTGTATTCCTATGGTGGTTCCTTCCTTGTTGAGGGGAACTTCTTATTTATGTAGCATGAATGGCTTGTGATGAAGCACCAACAGCACCAGGCATAGTTGGAGGAATAGCTATTCTTGGAGACATCTTCCACTAAGGAGACTATTGTTCGTGCTTCATATTTTGGCCTTGATAGGGCATAGATGCTGGAAACTTGATGAGATTGGAAGTCGACAGTGTTTGATCTCCTCCATAACTAGGCATTGTGATCTATGTTGAATTTATCGATGGTAGTACATTTGGGCTAGGCATGGATTTTATATGGCTTGCAGCTTGCTTCGTATTCTGGTTCAATTGTTGAGTAGAGGAAAGCTTGTTTTGTTCTATTGTGTTAGAGAAATGAATCAATTTTCATCAAGTTTTCAATTAAAATCTCTTTCCCAAATGGAAGGCATCAAATCCTTATGGAAATTTCCTTTTAGGTGCCTACCAAAAATGGTATGATTCTTTAGAATGATGGGGCTCCTGCACAAGCAGCATAATGATCTCTTTATGGGATATATTGGATTTTGCCCAAAAATAACAAGTCCCACAACACAAGTTAATAATAAATAGTATTCTATATATAAGATAAGTAATTGCAATTCAACTTAGAGAAAATTGTATCAAGGATTTTTGATCATTATACAAATGATATTGAAAATAGAACACCCTAAATTTACTTGTATCCATTTCATTGCATAATTCTAATAGCTGACCATATTAAGAATTTAGTGGAAAAGCTTGATAGGATGCTGGGAGAGTTGAGACTGCCCTCCTCAAATAAACTCAATGGCACATAATGACTATCCAATTCATATGGCTCCTTGGGCCACGAGAATGGTAGGATGTCTATCATCTTGTAGTTTTCATATTTAATGACTTAGAGGGGTGACTTGGTGAGCTGACTTGGCGAGCCGACATGGCGAGCAGACTCAGTGAGTGAACTTAAAGAGTCAACTTGGTGAGCATACTTGAATAGTTAACTCTATGAGTCAACTTTGGGAATAGACCTAGCAAACTGACATTGGCAGCAGCCTTAAAGAGGCGATTGGTTTATTGGTTAAGCAACAAGTGAGATTGTACATCACAAAGTATAGTGGAAGTAGATATGTTATAGTAGAAAATAATTGCAATCAAGTCATTTGGATGAAGTAGATGCTAAAGAATATAAGGATAGAAATCAATGAACCTATTGTCATACATTGTGACACACAAGCACAATAAATATGTCTAAGAATCTAGTGTTGCATTCTAAGACGAAGCACATTTCTATTAAGTATCATATGTTGAGAGAGAAAGTTGTAGAAAAGGAAATCATATTGGAGTGTGTGAGCACTAAAGAGTAGACTATAGATATATTCACTAAGCTTCTTCCCAAAGAGACTTTTAAATGTTTGTTAGGTATGCTTGGTGTTATGCACCTTCCTACATCAAAATAGAAGATGCAAGAGTGCATCAGTCTAGAGTAATAGAGCACCACTTTTGTTTGGATTGAATGTTGATGCTTCCTATATGGGGGAGTATCTATGATGGACAAAATAATCTAGGACTTTTGTTTGATGTTGTTTTGAGCATTATATTTGACACTTGAGCTAAGTAAGTATCAGTTGTTGTAGAGTTTGATGTAGAGATGTTGGTTGCTGAAACCTTTGACATTAATGTCAATGGGGGATAATATTGCATGAAAAACATTTTTTTGAGAAATATTTTTGACATAAGCACAACATGGAATGATAGTTTGGAGAAAAGAACATTGAGGTATATCAATAGTGGAGAACGATTGATGAACAGGATTTGAAAAGATGAATAGTCTTTTGTTGGTATTCTTGGAACTAGATGCTTTTCATTTATGTTGCCATCAATGTCAAAGGGGGAGATTGTTAGAATATTGATTGGAAGTACGCATGTTGATGATATTCCTATGGGGGAGTAGTGCAGATATGTTAAATTCATAATTGAGTTTGTCATTGATGTCAACATAGTAATTTTATGTGATATCTGATAGAAGAATAGTAGAAACATCAAGTTTGTACACATGGATAATTGATTATTCTAACTACCAAAGGTTATGGGAGATACTTATGATTATCTCATATATGTAGTTAATTTTGGAAGAAGAAAGGATAAGTCTAGAATAATTTATATAAGTTTTGGTGATGTTTGTTCTGAGATAGAGTTTATAGAGGCATGTTTTGGTAAACTTTTTATATCTCATAGTAGAGATGATATTCTAAGGATTGAGGTTGAGGAGATGGAGAAGATATGTTGAGGATAACATGCCTAAGTTCACTCATCATAATATTGTGTGTACATAAAGTTATTCAAGTTGCAAGGTGGAAGATTTATGTTATTGCTAAGTGTAACATGTTTTTAGTGTGGTCCTATAATAATTAATTGAGAAGGTCTAATGGCTGACTCAAGGAATTTTTTTGAGGACTTGGTATAAAGGAAGGATATTTTATTTTATCAAGCATTACATGAATTATATTCATGCAAAGAGATTGTAAGTATAGAGAGTAGAATGTGAAGTTGAGCATACTAGTGTAGAAGTGAGGGAAACTTCATTAATGAGGTATTGCTGAGTAATCTAAGGTTTTATATTTGGATCCATGTTTGGTGACCTAGTCTACAAGGTCTAATGGTGACTGGTTTGGTTGAAAAAACAAAGGAAAGAGGAAGATAATAGTAAATTACTTGTTTGAGTAATGAACTCTTCTTGTAGTTAAAATTGCATGTTTGGGCAGTGGGCCCATCTTGCATACAATATACTACAACTCCTAATAGGGTCGACACAATTCCCAAAAGGGTTTGAATCTCCTAAGAGGGATTCAAAGTCTCCTGATAGGGACTCTATGTACTAAATGTTGTAATAGACTCCTAATAGTGTTTATCCTCTAACAATGAATATATATATTAGTACATATTTTGGTGGGCATCACTCGCACTAGGGTTTTCCCTCTGATCAAAGGTTTCCCTAGTCAACATATCTTGTGCAATTTTTTGTGTATTTTATTATGGTTTTTTTTACTTTGGTTGAATGGGTAAGTTTGTTTAACGAATATAAATGTTTTAATTATCAGATAACTAATTCACCCCACCCCCCCTAGTTATCTTGGTGGACTATTATTTCTAATAGAGGATGTTAAGAAGACATGTTGGTCATGATATTACATGTATGGAAAGATATTCAAGTTTCAATGTAGAATATTAATGTTATCACTAAATGTAACATGTTCTTAATGTGGTCCTATAATGATTAATTGAGAAGGTATAATAGCTAACTCAGAGAATTGTTTTATGGACTTAGTATAAAGGAAGAACATTTTCTTTTTTCATAAAAAAGAGTGATCCGGCATGAAGTGATTATGAGTAGCAAAGAAAGTGGAATGCAAAGTTAAGCAGAGAAGAGCAGAAGTGAAGGAAAATTCATTGACAAGGATTTACTGAGTGATTCGAGGTTTGATAATTGCATCCAAGGTTTGTGACCTAGTCTACAATGTCTAACAATGATTGGTTTCGTTGATAAAAGAAACAGAAGAAGAACATAATAGTAAATTACATGTTTGAGTAGTGAGCTCTTCTTGTAGTTGAAATTGCATGTTTGTACAATGGTCTCTTCTTGCATACATTATACTACAACTCCTAACAGGGTCCATCCTCTAACAAGGAACTTATATATCAATATATGATCTTTTGGGAATCATTCCCATTGGGATTTCCTTTTTACTCAAGGGTTTCCCTACTTAACATATTTGGTGTAATTATCTATGTACATCTTGTTATGGTTGTTTTTTGTAGGAGTTGATAAAAGCCAACTTCAAATCTCACCAAGATCACCTACATGTAAATAACCTACCAAAGGGAAACTAGAGAAGGAAGAGGTGGAGCTTTGAAAAACACTAAATAGACTAAGAGAGAAGACATTTCAAACAAAGAAAAATGTATTGCTATTGCAAATAAAATATGAGTTTACAACGAGAGAGAGAGAGAGAGGGGGGGGGGAGACCAAATATAAAGGCCTCAAGGAAGCCTATAGAACAAGTTAGAAAGTGCTAGAGGATAAGTTTGACAACTAAGCATACGTCCACAAAAGGTGGGATGTCCTCAATCAAGGTGAGGAGATAAGCATGACTTAGATAGCAAAAAAATCTCGTGTTGTCAACAGCTCATCCACTACAACTATTAAATAAATGCATTAACCTAAGTAAACTTAAGTAAAAGAACAAATAATTAATAAATAATTATCTACTCTAACACCCCCCCTTAACTGCAACTTAGGGGACTTCCTTAAGCTCACAAAAACTTAGATGAAATGTAGAATGGGTCCCAGCAACAAGGCCATGTTAGGTACCCATGTACAATGCAAAGAAATGCAACCTCCAAAAATGGGGAAAGAGAGAAAACCTCATGGGAAAAACCCTCCCCCAAAAAGAGGTAAAACATGTAGGAGAAAAAAAATGAAGGAAGGAAGGCCTAAACAAGACCCCCAATGAAAACAACTAGAAATGGCTCAAGAGACTCTCTCAAAACCATAAGTACAATAGTCCCCCCATGAGAATAGACACCAAAGCCCCCCTAGAATGATGGAGCTCCTGTAGAAATGATCGAACTAATGAAACTCCAATGTGGAAGGAACAAGGGCACATAACAAGGGAACCCCTAAATGATAGGGGAAACTGGGAGGCCTAGCTGATGCCCAAAGGAAAAAGTATGAGGATCTTGAAATGGAATCCCCAAGGTAGGTGTGATGACATTGTCATGAATGTCCTCTATAGAATCTACAACAAAGGAACCTAAAGGCTTGATGAATGAAGCTAGAGGATCAAGTATAGTAGAAGAGGAATCCTATGGAGGAGAAAATCCTTCAACTAGATGTGGTGTGGTAGTTAAAATAGGGATCTCAAGAACAATACAAAGGTTCAAGTATCTAGACTACACCACATGATTCTTTTGTGAAAGAGAAGAGTCGTGCTTAAAAAATGGAGATGGTGGGAAAAAGTGCGAGAAGGTGTAGAGACAGGTGGAAGAATCAACTATTCCTATAGAAATAAGGCCTCCTATGACACGATCCTGAATGAAGACTGAATCAATAGTGAACTCAACTATCTTCCTTGATCTATTGAATGTAATCTGAAAAATCGAGAGAAGGTTGGTAGAAAAAGATGGAACATACAATACATCATTGAATATACCATCTTGGATGTAAATTGAACCTTTCCCACAAACTAGTAGGGTACTGTTATTCCCCATGAGAATATGAGGAATGGGAGAAGCCTCAAGAGTAGAGAAGACACCTTGAGAAGATGTCATATGGTGAGAAGCAGCTGAATCTAGCATCCAAGGGACCTATGAAGAGCATGAAAAGGATGCTTGTAATGCATGACCCTTTCCAAGATCTCATGTAGATGTGGAAGAAGACTGAAAAGTAGACCCCTATGAGGTAGAAGAGGATGTACAAGAAACAATGCTCTTTTGAAGAAGAACTTACAAATTTGTAATTTGTTTCTCATAGCCATCAAATCTCTTCTAAAAACAATGTTCCTCATCATATGATCCTTTCTGAAAATAGGAATAGGTAGGAGTCTTAGTCTTCTTTTTCTCCTTCTTCTTAGAAGATGATGAAAAACTAGTAGAAGAGGAATTTGATATCTACTTCAACTTCTGCTCTTGTGTATCTCTGGTAAGCAATGCCTATGATTATGAACCTGAAAGTGAATCCATCTAATTGATGTTGGACTATTCATGAGTTGACCAATCAAAAAATATCTCAAATGAAGACATCCTCTATCTGTCACCCAAGGCATCCATAGTAGAGTAGAAAGTAGAAGAGAAGATCTAATATTGGCCTTGCAACTTGGAGAGTATTAAAAAAATACATTCATCATTAGTCTTGTTTTTCCCACATCCCTGCAAAAGTGTATGTAGAGATTTGAACTTCCTCAAAAAGTCCTCAATGGTGGGTAAGATAGTAGGTGTCAAAGATGTCAATTCTACATCAAGATGAAGTGCCCAAAACTCATTCACCGTGCCAAAAAAAGTTTGAAATTTGAGCCAATAAGCCTGTGGAGTGGTCAAACAATCCAAGTAAAATAGAAGAATCTCTGAAATATTTAGTGCAATCAATCCCATGGCCTCATACATTTTTTTCTTGTGCTGAAGAACCTCAAAATATCATGTGAGAATAGGTTGATTCTCATCTAGACATGACCATAAGCCCCTTGACATGAGAAGCCTACTCATTTGTGCCTTCCAAGTGTGATAGTTGTGTGGTGTGAGTTGGGCCACAGATGAATCCAACATTGAGAGAAAGAAGAAGACAGAAGTAGAAGGGTCTTATTCTAAATTAAATTATAGAAAATAAAATACCCCCACACAATAGATATTGATATCCCTCAAATACCATAAAAACAACTATGAAAACCAAAAAAAATTGAAAAAGAACATGGATTCCAGATGCAGTGAAGGAGGAAATAAAAGCCTCTAATTTGATGCCAAAAATAGAAGCTCAAAATAACTCAGAATCTAATGAAACTAGCACCATTGTATTTTTCTATGAGTCAACTTTTTTGGCGCTTCTTTCGTATCAAAAAAATACCTTTGTATGCTCAAGTTATGGCCAAAAAATTAATTGCTACATCAAAAACCCACCTTGCTAGAAAATCATAGTTAGTGGATTAAATTTGACACCCATACAACCATCACCAAAAAAAAATTCAGTCACCAGATTGATAAAATCAGCAATTGGAAAGATGATGTCACCTGGCTAGAAAATGACATTAGCACAAGGTTTGTCAGTGATGACATCAGCTATCAAAAAGATGATGTATCATCAAAAAAAGTTGACATCAGCAACTAGTTTGTAGACATGTGATGACTAAAAAGTGACATCACCATTAGAGTAGTGATAGGTGGTAGAGCACTGGTGGCAGTGGCACCTGGGATGAGAACCCGATAACCTAGCGACTGCACCACTGGTGGAGGTAGAGCTAGAGTGGAGCATGGGTGGCAGCTAGGGCTGAGTACGATGTAGGTGGCATGGCTGAACCTCAATAGAATGTGAGTGGCATGTGGGCAGCCCCATGGTGGCATGTAATTGCTGCTGTGGCAGAAACTTCTTTTTTATATTTATATTTTTAGTTTTTCATCTGTATAGTATGTACGATAGCCTATAGGGGTGCTAAAAAAATTTCCTTGATGCCTGGAAGCCAAATTTGAAAATTTTTATATCAATCTTGACTATAAGTGGCCTTTCAAATCCATTCGTAGCATCCATTTGGGCCCAAAGTGCTCCAAAAATTTTCTCTACCCCTAGATTGAAGAAAAATGCACAAAAAACTAGGGTTTGTATCTCCAAATTGTGGCTTCAAAAATCCTTTGAACAAGAAGTAGCAGGGAGGTTTTGATACCATGTAGGAGTTGATGGAAGCCAACTTCATAGCTCACCAAGATCACCTACATGCAAACAACTTTCCTAAGGGAAACCAAAGAAGGAAGAGGTGGAGCTTGGAAAAACACTGAACAGATTGAGAGAGAAGATATTACAAACAAAGAAAAACATATTATTATTGAAAATGAGATATGAGTTTACAATGAGAGAGAGAGACTAAATATAAAGGCCTCAAGGAAGCTTGTAGAACTAACTGGAAAGTGCAAGAAGATAAGGTTGACAACTAAGCATACGTCCACAAAAGGTTTGATGTCCTTGATCAAGGTGAGGAGATAAGTAAGACTTAGATAGGAACAAACTCCTGTGTTGTCAGCAATTCATCTACTACAACTATTAAATAAATACATTAACCTAAGTAAAATTAAGTAAAAGAATAAAGAATTAATAAATAATTATTTACTCTAACATTTTTTACTTTGGTTGAATAGTTAAGTTTGTTTAAAGAGGATAATTTTTTTAAATATTGGATAACTAATTCACCCCTCAATTATCTTGGTGGAATATTGTTTCTAATAATCGGTACCAAAGCCTAAGGTCCTTGAAGATAAAGTTTGACAACTTTGGAAGATCCATGGCAAGAGTGTTTAGGAAAGATAGTCCAAATTTCGATGGAAAAAATTATGATAGTTAGAAGGAAAAGATGAAGACACATTTATTGTGTACGCATCTAAGATATTGGATCTTGAAAATATCTACAAAGACAATCATTGATGAAAAGGATTTGGAAACTTGTACTGAAGTAGAAAGAGATCTTTTTATGTGTGACATGAGAGCAAGAGAAGCCCTATTGACTACAGTTTCTAAAATTGAAAATAATTAGATAAAGTCACTTTCTACTTCACATTTGATTTGGAAAGCTTTGGAAACTAGTTTTGAAGGTGATGCACATTCTAAGAAATTGAGATTGAAAAGTTGAATTTGTGCAGTTCAAGATGCTAAAATGATGGAAGATAAATTTGTAAGAACATTTATAGTTAGAATATTAGTAATTATTGCAAGTAATAGATCTCAAGAAGGAACCAAAGAAGATGATGAGGTCATGTTGAAGATATTGAAAAGCTTAACACCACCATTTAAGCTAGTAGTTCAAATGATACAGTTGTTGATATCTTGTACCAAATATTTCACAAAGGAGACATTGCTTGGAAGACTTGAAGCAATTGAGAATGAGCTTAGATAGTCCAAAGAATTAACCAGAATAGAGAAAACTTTTAGTGCCTTGAATATTTGACCTAGTTTATCAAGGAGCCCAAGTGCTAGAGGAAATTTTTCTAGTAGCAGCAGATCTAAGAAAGACAAGAAAATTGAAGAAGGAATAGCCCTTCTAGTAAGAAGAGAAAATGGAGGTAAAAGAATCTTTAAATGTTCAACTTGTGATGAATATGGTCATTATGCATCTAAGTGTCCTAAAAGAGAGAAAAAGGTATAAAGAAAATTAAAAACCTAGAAAAGATAGAGAGTGTTTGTATGCAAATCAAGAAAATGATTCTAATGAACAAGTAGTAAGTGCTAGTGATTTTGAAATTAGATTTGTGGCAATTAAAGAAGAAAGTCTAGAGAAAGTAGCTTTGGTGTCATAGGTTGAAAATAAATCTAATTGGATAATTAACAATGGTTGTTCACATCATATGACTAGTGATATGAGCAAGTTTTTTGACATCAAAATTTAGGATGGAGGCATTATCAGAGTTGGAAACAATGCAACATACCAAGTTAAAGCTACTAGATCTATAACTCTTGATCGTAAAACTAATACTGGGGATGTATATTTTGTTGATGGCTTAAAGCACCATGTTTTGAGTGTTAGACAACTAGTGGAAAAAGGTTATTAGTTGTAGTTCAAAGAGAAGACATGCACGATCAAAGAAAAAGATGAAAAGTTAATTGGAATAGGAAATTGGAATAGGAACCGAATCTAGAGGTTATGTATTTCAAAAGAATCCCACTAAAATGACATGTTTGGTTGCTAAGGTAGATGATAGTTGGTTGTGGCATAAGAGATTTTGTCATATAAATGTTGATAGTATTATGAAGTCTAATAGTATGTTTTCATTTAGTGATTTTCCTAAGATATTAAAGCCTACTAACACAATTTGCAAGGAATGTGTGTTGGCAAAGCATAACAACATTCTTTTCCCTGTAAGAAATTTACTACTACAGCAAAATTGGAGATTGTACAGATAGACCTCAGTCGTCCTATGAAGACTAAAGGATTCTATGGAGAAATGTATTTTATGATTCTAGTTTATGACTTTTCTAGAATGATGTGGGTTGCATTTCTTAAAGAGAAAAATGAGGCATTTGATAAGTTCAAAATATTCAAGAATAGAAATGAGAATGAATCTAGTATGAAGATTAAATGTTTAAGATTAGATAGAGGAGGAGAATTTAATTGAAATGAGTTTAACATGTTTTGTGAAGAAAATGGACTCAACAAATAGTTATAATCTCCAAGAACAAGCAGAATGGCAATTTAGAGAGAAGGAACAGGTCAGTTATAGAAGCAATAAGAGCTATGTTAGCAGAGAATGATGTATCTGAGATGTTTTGGAGAGAAGCTATGAATACAACAGCCTACACTATGAACAAAGTGCAAGTCAAGAAAGACACAAATAAGACTCCTTATGAACTATGGTTTGGTCACTCACCTAGAGGTAAGTAATTCATAATTTTTGGGAGTAAGTGTTATATCAAAAGAGATGATGATATTGGTAAGTTATTTTCTAGAAGTGGTGAAGGTATCTTTCTTGGTTACTCATTGAAAAGAAAGGTTTATAGATGTTATAATTTGAGAACTAAGACTATTATGAAAAGTGCAAATGTGAGAATTGATGAGAAATTTAGGATAAAAAAGAGAATAGTTGATTATAATTTAGATGATTATGTTGTTACTAAGCCGAGGAATGATGAAGTATTTATTAAGACTAATAATGATTTGTAGAATCCAGGAGATTCAAGGTGGGAACAAAGCTCAAAACCTCCAATAGAGCCAATAGTTGAGATAGAAAATCCTACTTCAGGATAGAATATCATAAAGAATAACCCATATGACTAGATCATCGAAAGAAAAGACAAAGGTGCGATGACAAGAACTAGATTCAATAAAGAACTATGTTTGATATCTCAAGTTGAACCTAGGAATGCAAATGAAGCATGTAAAGATAACTTTTGAAAACAAGCTATGAAAGAAGAATTGGATTAGATAGTAAAGAATGAGACATGGGAATTGGTCCCCAAACTAGAGAACAAGAATGTGATAGGAACTAAATGGGTATTCAGGAATAAGATGAATGAGCAAGGAAAAGTTGTAAGGAACAAGGAAAGATTGGTATGTAAAGTTTACTCATAGAAAGAAGGAATAAACTATGATGAGACCTATGCTCCAATGGATGGAATAGAAGTAGTAAGATTATTCTTAGCCTATTTAGGACAAAATAAATTCAAAGTGTATCAAATGGATGGAAACTTGGCATGTCTAAATGGAGAACTTGAAGAAGACATGTACATTGAGCAGACTGAAGGTTGTCCTTTGAAAGATGATAAGGAAATATTATGCAAACTTAAAAAAACATTGTATGGCTTGAAGCAAGCACCCAGAACTTGGTATGCAAGGTTGGACAAACATTTGACAAAGCTTGGATATAGCAAAGATATAGTATATAGTAATGTCTATTGGAAAGAAATTAATGATGGTTTGATGATTTTGGTAATATTTGTCAATGATATCATATTTTGAGGAAATAATGATGAAAGTGACAAATTTGTTGAAGTGATGAAGAAAGAATTTGAAATGAGTACTATAGGAGAAATGAAATATTTTCTAGGATTATAGACTGTATAGGATAGAGAAGAAATCTATATTTCTTAGACTAAGTACTTGAAGGATTTACTAAAAAGGTTTGGTTTGGAAACATGAAAACTCATTGGAACACCTATGGTAACTAGAAAAAAGTTATATACAAAGGATGAGACATCTACTGTTGAGCATAAGAAGTACAAATCTATGATTGGAGGATTGCAATATCTAACTCACACAAGGCTAGATATAGAAAATGTAGTTGGAATTGTTGTAAGATTTCAAGCTGATCCCAGAGAAGCACATTATGCAACAGTCAAAAGGATATTTAGATATCTAAAAGAAACATCCGAGTTTAGATTGTGTTATGAAAGGTCTAATGATTTTACTCTAAGTGCTTATGCTGATGTTGATTTGGCAAGTAGTATGGAAAACAGAAAGAGCATCAGTGGTGGAGCCTTCTTTCTTGGATGAAAATTGGTTTCTTGTCTAAGTAAGAAGTAGGATTTGTACATCACAAAGTATAGTTGAAGTGGAATATGTTGCAAGAGCAAACAATTGCAATCAAGTTATTTGAATGAAGCAGATGTTGAAGGATATAAAGATAGATATCAATGAACCTATTGTCATATATTGTGACAACACAAGCACAATTATATGTCTATGAATGTAGTGTTGCATTTGAAAACCAAGCACATTTCTATTAAGTGTCACAAGTTGAGAGAGATAGTTACAAAAACAAAAATTAGATTGCAGTATGTGAGCACTAAAGAGCATATTATAGATTTATTCATTAAGCCTCTTCCCAAAGAGATTTTTTAGTATTTGCAAGGTATGCTAGGGTCTATGCCCCTTCCTACATTACAATAGATGATGCAAGAATGCATCAGTCTAGTTTAATAGAGAACCATTGTTTGTTTAGACTAAATGTTGACACTTCTTTTATGGGGGAGTATTTTTGATGGACAAAGTCATCTAGGAGTCTTGTTAGATGTTGTTTTTCAACAATGTCTTTGGATACTTGAGCTAAGTAAGAATCAGTTGTTGCAGAGTTCGATGTAGTAAAGATGGTTTCTGAAACCATGGGGGAGAAGTTTAGCATAAAAAACATCATGAGAAGATCATGAGGAAAAGACAAGAAAGAACAAGTATAGCATGTTCATAAGAAGAAAAACATGGCATGAAAGTTTGACAAGAAGCACATTGAGGTATATCAATGGGGGAGAATGATTGATGAAGAAGATTTTAAAAGTTAGATTAACAGTTTTGTTCGTATTCTTGGAGCTAGATTTTTTTCATCTATGTTGCCATCAATGCCTAAGGGGGAGATTGTTGTGAGATTGTTGGAAGCATGAATGCTGATGATATTCCTATGGGGGGGTATTATAGATATATTTTTATCATGATATTTTACATTCATGATTGATTTTTTCATTGATGTCAACATAGCAGTCTTTTGTGGTATCTGAAAAAAGAATAGCAAAAAGATCAAGTTGGTACAGATAGCTAGTTGAGTATTCTGACTATCCAAGGTTATGGAAGATACTTCTAAGTATCTCTAGTATATTTAGTCAATGTCAAAATAAGAAATGATAAGTCTAGAAGAAGTTATGTAAGTTTTGGTGATGTCTATTATGAGATAGAGTTTATAGAGACATGTTTTGATAAACTTGTTATATCTCTTAGCAAATTTGTTATTCTAAGAATTGAGGATGAGGATGTGAAGAAGAGACTGTGGCTATAACATGGCTAAGTTAACTCATCATGATATTAGGTGTATAGAAATATATTGAAGTTACAAAGTGGAAGATTAATGTTATTGCTAAGTGTAACATGTTTTTAATGTGGTCCTCTAATGATTAATTGAGAAGGTCTAACAACTGACTCAGAGAATTATTTTGTGGACTCAATATAGGGGAAGAAAATTTTCCTTTGTCATAAAAAAGGGTGATATGACATGAAGAAGTGATTATGAGCAGTAGAGAGAGTGGAATGCAAAGTTGAGTAGAGTAGAGAAAAAAGTGAATGAAACTTCATTGTGAAGGTTTTGTTGAGTGATTTGAAGTTTGATATTTGGATTTGAGGTTCATGACCTAACCTATAAAGTATGATAGTGATTGGTTTAGCTGATAGAACAAAGGAAAGAAGAACATAACAATAAATTACATGTTTGAGCAGTGAGATCTTGTAGTTGAAATTGCATGTTTGGGCAGTGGGCTCTTCTTACATACACTATACTACAACTCCTACTAGGGATTCAAAGTCTCCTAATAGGGACTCATATGTACTAAATGTTGTAAAAAACTCCTAATAGGGACTATCATCTAAAAAGGAACTTGTATATCAATATATCATCTCGTGGGCATTATTCCCACTAGTGTTTTCTCTATGATCAAGGGTTTCTATAGTTAACATGTCTAGTGTAATTGTCTATGTGCATCTTATTATGGTTGCTATTTACTTTGGTTTAATTTTTAATCTTTTTTAAACAAGATAAATGTTTTAATTATAAGATAACCGATTCATTCCATCCCCCCTCTCAGTTATCTTGGTAGACTATTGTTTCTAACAAGACTAATTAAAAAGGTTTTTTGAGATTGCCCAAAATAATTACCAAGGATCGTATGAAGCCCCATGTTCATGACCTTATGGTTTTGTTGCATCGGGTTAAATAGTCTACAAATGGTTTACTCCTTGAAGATTGGATGTACTACTACATAAACATTATCCTGAAAGGAGAACAAATTTTAGATTAGGCAGAATTGATAGCTAGTTCATTAAGGCATTAACTCAAACACTCTAATATATCCAAAGAAGATTTCCATATGTTTTCCTACCTAACCTATTGTATTGCATGTGTTAAAAATATTACTTCCCTTCCCCATGAACTTTGGAATAAAGATATAACTATCTATCAATATTGTCCCCTACTCCAAAAGGATAGAGTATTGGAAGAATTTAGGAAAACACATGATGTTCTAATGAAAAATGTGCATTTGAAACTCAAAAAAGAATTGATGTTGAGGATATTCCTAGAAGCCTAAAAGTTGATTCAAATGTATGAATGTTATTTCATTCAATTCCCTAAGTTAACATACCTATGAGTATGGGGATTTGAAGAATAACAAGTGAACTTACCTCGATGTACTTTAGATTGTTTTATTATAGCTAAGATATGTAGGTAGTTACTTCCATGATTAAGGATAATCTACCCTAGGAAGAATGGGAGTTTGTTTTCCCTATCAAGCTTAGTTATTTAACTTTTAGAAATATGATTGATGTCTTTGTGATTTGAAGCAACTTGCTTAGTTTGAACTTTGGATCCTACCAAGGAAGGAGGAATTTTGATAGCAAAGGGTTCACAGCAAAGGTACTCAGTTTGAAGGGTCAATCACCAATAGTTCCTCATCTAGAAGATCTATGGAAGTATTTCAATGATGAGAAAGAGGTGGTAAAGAAGGATCATTCAAAATTAACACTTCCATAGATTAATTCCCTTAAATTGGAAATCAATTTTGGAGGGGGTAATAAAGGATGGTTCAGATATTGTTGAACCAAGATGGGAAGAGGCAAGTGAAAAAAAGAAGTTAGAAGTGGACTAGATCTAGGGTAAAGAAGATGATATAAAATTGAGGACCAAATCTATTCTCACCCATATAGATAACTAGTTAAGCAAAAGAAACATGAAGGTTGTCAATGAAAAACAAATTACAAAGTCCCCAAAGATGGTTTCTTTCTCTGAAAATTTAACCTCTTACATCCCAATTTCATCTCATATTGCAGGTAGTACTTCAACCTCCAAGAAGAAGAAAAGAACAACATCTCCTAAATAAGTCACAAATCCAAGAACTAGGTCTAAGACCAAATCCAAGGCACTCATCCTACAGGATTTTTAGAAGAAGAAAATGATGACTCAAGGACAAGGCCAAGGAGAAGAGCTCACCTTTTTGGATAATAAAGATGGAAATTTAATTTTAAAAGAGGCTTTGAAGTTAGATTAGCTTAGTTTCATGACTTCTCCCAAAGGAAATCAAGGGATGACTACTATTCCCACCATTCCATCATGGTTATCTAATTTAGTTAGTAAGAAATGTAGCCTTCAACTATTTTCTACACTAGTTAAGGATATCATCACAAAATATGCAGCCCATGGTTCTAAAGATAAAAGATAACAAGTGAAGCGTCTTTGATCAAGGACCCAGTGATAGGAAAGGTGATAGTAGTGATGGCTACCTATAAATAGAAATAAGTGTCTAGGTGTAGACGCTCAAAAATGGTTCGCATCTACAACCTCATCACTTCTTCATACTAATTTGTCCCATTTTCTCATTCTACTAACTTTGATCTTTTGGCCAGATTGACCATATTTTGTCATTTATATCCCCTTTCACATCAATTTCATATCAACTCAGAATTATATCAAATCAACTCAAAATCATATCAAATCTACTTAGAATCGTATCAAATCAACTTAGAATCACCCCAAATCAACTTGAAATCAGTCCTAATCAACCAAAAACATATCAAACATCCCAAATCAATCATCATTTATCCACTCCTAGGCATTGTTGTGGCTTTCAGTGCCTTGGAAACCTATCAACTTATCAATCTTATCAATATGACCTTAGTACTGTCATGGCTCTCAGTACTAGGTCAAAATATCATTCATTCCATTCAATCTTTGATGTTGTCGAGGCTTTCAATGTCAGATCATAGCATCATCAACCATTTTAATAATATTGACAGTGTCCGTTGATGTTATTATGATAAAACCTTATCAATCAATTTCAATCCTGTAGCATTTACAATGTCGGTTAAATGTTACATATCAACCAATTCATGTCATGTGTCCTTGGCATGTTATCAACTTCAATCCATCAATTTTACATTGGATTTGGTCTACCTTTTCATCATCTTATTTGATATCCATCATCGTCACATTTTGATCAAAGGATACGATCGCATTCATTTAATCAATTTGGCCAATCATCTACTAATTTTCTCTATAGGATTAAATAACCCATAATTTAATTCTATTATTCTCACTAATTATTCTTCCTAATTATCATCCTCAATTAATTAATTTTATTAATTAATTGATTCATTATTTGCAAACCATGGAAATTTACAATTTCCTAAGTTCCATTTTCCATCATTAATTCCATTTTCTACAAATTCTTATTTTGTGGAATAAAAGGATTTTTAATTCAAATATTCCATAAAATATTTCATCATCATGACACTTGGATGTGACACCTCATGGATTCTCCTTTGACACTTGGCTAAGATTTTTCATAATCAAATATTATTACCTCTTACGCATGTCACTATTTGGCTTATTCGTCATCAATTCTTGGCTTTAAGTGGGTTGAGGAATCTTATGAGACGTCATAGATTCTCTTCCAAATTTGACTCTCGTGTGTCATAGAATCTTACTTTTGGCATATTCGGTCATATGCATTATAGGAATTATTATTACCTCTTACGCATGTCCCTATTTGGCTTATTCGTCTTAGATTCTTGGCTTTAAGTGGGTTGAGGAATCTTATGACGCATCATAGATTCTCTTCCAAATTTGACTCTCATGTGTCATAGAATCTTACTTTTGGCATATTCTATCATATGCATCATAGGAATTATTATTACCTCTTACGCATGTCCCTATTTGGCTTATTCGTCATAGATTCTTGGCTTTAAGTGGGTTGAGGAATCTTATGATGCGTCATAGATTCTCTTCCAAATTTGACTCTCGTGTGTCATAGAATCTTTCTTTTAGCATATTCCATCATATGTGTCATAGGAATCTCTTGCCACATCGCATATCTTTGGGTGACAAATCCAATGCTCTCACCCTCCATGAAAATTATAAAATGGACACTCTTCCTCTCATTTCGGAGCTGGAATGCTTAAGTTTTGAAAGTCCAAATCTTTGAATCTTTGAGTCTCTACTTCTTTGCATGTTGCATTCTCCCTCTCACATTAAATCACACTTCAAGTATTCTCATGGCATGATCCATATCATAGGCTTTGGCTTCAATCTTGTGTGCACTATTGGCAAATTAGAGCTACAATCATTTGGAGAAGAAAGAAGAACATGGGAGCTACAAACGAAAAAGGGGGTTTCTATTGCTTTCTTAATTAGTTTGGCTTTCATGGTAGACTAGTGGGTGCTAATGTATGTTGATTGAGTTTTGTGATTTTCTCATAGTATGTTATGCATTTTAACCCATTTTTCTTTTGTCCTACATTTGGTGAACCCAACGTGAACATGCATATCTAACTTGGGGTTTTCTTGATTTGTGCTTGTAGCTGCAAGGAAGGAGCTCACTTGGAAGGGTATAATGACTATCTATTCTTCTTTTTCACACCTGGATTAATTAGGGGGTCTATTAAAATGCTTATATGTTGTTGTTTCATGCATTTTGTTAGCTTGTTGTCCTAGGGCGCACTCTACTCTGTCAAGGCGCACTTGGGACCCCCAGGAGTAGTTTTAGGAGCCTAGAAAACACTGAAACCTCTTTCTACTATTTCCAACTTACCAACTACACCCATCTGGGCCCCAACTATGCCATTGATATAGTCATTGATTTAGCTTTGAAAATTCCAGTTTCTGGGTCTTGACTAGGCACCCATTTCCCCACACCCTGCACCTGACTTCCCAACTGCGCCTTAAAACTACCAACTATGCCCAACTGGGCCCCAACTACATCATTGACATAGTTTTCACTGTTTGGGCACACTTGGGGATATTCAGAGCCATTTTGGCCATCTGGGGAACAATTTGCACTGTCGGAGCACACCTAGGTTCACAGTAAGCACATGCACCAATCAAAATCTGCATTTCAAGCTCCTATCATTCTCTAGGACATAGATTAGGTGATTTTGTGTTACTGATGATCTATTTGTACCATGTGATGATCGTTGGATGAAGATGTGATCATAACAAACTACTAATGTGTGCTTTGCAAGATGTTGTCGAAGACTTTATGTGTATTTCAAAACTATGTGTGTGGATTTCCTAGATTAGATAACATTTTGTTTGGTGCTTAAAAAGAACCTTTTTCTTTTCTACCTAGTGTGTCTATAGTGTTAAATCCCTAGGATTTGCATTGGACATATCCTCTTCCCTCACCATTCATGGATCTTGGGTGTAAGAGAAATCCATGTAACTTCTATAGGAGGCCTACCTTGGACCAAGATACTCGATATTGGGTATGCCAAGGGATGACCTCAGAGCGATAATGGGCCAAAGCCAGGTCAATGTTCCAGCCGCTATATAAAATTTGATTACAGTGAAAGTTGTGTCGGCGGTATTGCTACATGATAGCTCTCCCCCAGTATCCTTGTGGTGCGTCAAACCCCAGCTCTCAGGGCTGGGAGACCTTCTGCGAAAGTTTATCATTAACTTGCCGAATGGAATGCCCTTACTAAAAACCATGTTTTAGTGGCAAAAATCCTTTCTATCCACTAGCTCAAGGGGTCACCCATGCCCGTGAAGACATCCTACATTCTCGTGGTCCTTAGTAGAGGCAACAATCCCTTGGGAAGTCATGCCCCTTGGGAAGTAGATCTTAGTAGCCCTGAGAAGTGAGTGCGCTGTAAGGGGGAGCTTGTGGTGCCAAGATCCTTGGTTTTTCACTCTGCATAAGTGCGGCTAAACTTTGGTTCAAGTAGGAATTTAGTGGATACAGTCCTAAAAGCCTAGGTTGTGGTGTTAACCAACTGCTATTCTTGTCTTAATGTGTCTTACGTGTGTGTAAAACATAATCAAGATAAAAGCCAAACTTTTAAATTTACACCTTGGATATCATTTGAACTTTTCATAACCTCACACATTACCAAAACATTTCAACCTTTATCAAACTTTGCAAACATTGATTCAACATACTCGAACCTTGGAAAACATGGTGACTTGTGCTCTTAAATGTGCTTGGCAAAATGTAGATCTCACACTTGCATAGATTTCACTTGCATTCACCCTAGTCTAGGCTTCATTATTATATCATATAGACTTCATATTGCACCTTTTATCTATTACTTTTCATATTGCATCCATTTAGGTTCCGTTTTACTTTCCTTAGTTTTTGCATTCCCATCTCAGAATTAGCACTTTGCATTCACCACCTTGCATCTTTACATAACTATTCATCATCTTGACCACTTTATCCATCATTTATGGTGTCCTAATCATCATTTTGAGCATCCAAACTAGCCCTAACACTGTCCTCTACCATTTACCTCTCTGTGACATCAATCCTAAAGCCATAGCTTCCAGAATTGCCTTAGTTTCAGCCCAGCTTACCAACTACGCCCAGAAACTACCAACTATGCCCAACTAGGCCCCAACTATGTCATTGACATATTATACACTATTTGGGCACACTTGGTGATCCTGAGATCCAATTTTGGGTTCCAAATAACATTTTGGGGCTTCAACAGTGCCTTTAGGTACCTCGTTAGCTCCCCTTGTGCTAGCTTGCCCAGATCTGCATTCTACATCACCTAATCGTCATCACCTTCACATAATACATTATTCTATACATCATAACCTTCATTTTTCATCTCACAACACATCCTAACATCAACCCCACCATCCTAGCTTCCTGGCATGTTAGTTTGGTAACCATACTCTCCAGAATCAGCAAATATTCTTTCTAGCTTACCAACTGCGCCCAGAAACTACCAACTACACCTAAACTAGGTCCAAGTGCATCATTGACATAGCTTTTACTATTAGGGTTCACTTTTCATTGTTAGAGCACACTTGGGTACCCGCATGACCATTTTGGGCCTCCGAACTACACTTTAGGACCCCAAAACTGCATCTAGGAGCCTCTAGACCTCCATGTTCTGCACTTGACCCAAAACCGTATCTTGCACCCAAAATCCCCTTTTGCATCATAGAAATTGTCCATATCACATATCCTCTTAGAATCACCATCATTTCAAGTCCTCAAAACATTATTTTGAACCCCTAGAACCTTTGAATTTAGTCAAAAATCTAGACAAAGTGTAAGTCTTAGAGTATCTCCTAGTGTTGACGGATAATGGATCTTAACTAGTCTTTTTATCTTTGGTAATCATTTTATTTGGTCAAAATCTATATATTTCTTAATATATTTGACCTTTTTCATCTTTTATCAATTTGGTCTTTTCGTCTCTTATCAGTTTTTGGTCAAGATCCAAAGTCCCTACTCACAAGGTTAAACTCTTAGGCAAAATACTTTCAAAAGGTTTTATCTAAGTTCAAAACTTTCCATATACCCTTGTCATAGCATAATAATGCCCCTAGCATCCCCAAACATCATTTTGACCTAGCCTAGTGGTATATCCCTTTCATATTGAATTGATCAAAATATTTAACATCATCTTCACTACCAAACCCTATCAAATTGTCCATTAACCAAATTTCCTTCTTGAGCATTTACCCTCATTTTGAA